>JANHFP010008388.1:29666-40528 GCA_032468135.1 Calamaria suluensis | reverse complement strand
TGGGCCTGCTCTTCCTCAGCTCCAACCTCCCCCTCACTGCTCTCTGCCAGCTGTTCCTCCTCGACCTCCGAGTTGGATGGTGGCAGAGGCATGACACACCATTTCTGACCATCCCCACCAGCAAGCAAGTGATGTTGCACTTAATGACTACAACTGGAACTTCCAGAATTGCTATTGTTAAGTTGGCACAAGTCTGTCATTTTTCACTCTACAACGTATTGCTTAGCAATGGAGTTCCCAGGCTCAATTAGTTGTTCACTGAGGACTACCTGCATGGCTGAGATGAAATAACAACTTGGAGGAACAGGAAGTGAAATTCTGTGTGTGGGAGGATCCATTTAATTGGGGAAGTCAAAACAAATTCCCGGGCCAAGGATTACTTAATTCTAGAGCTGTTTGTACACTAGAACATTTAACCTCTTTTTGGATTTCCCAACCATTCTTGAAGTGAAAAAAAATCTATTATTGTTCTTCTTACACAGTATCATGGTTGCATGGTTCTAGAAGCCCCTATAAGTCACTGTGGGTGGGGTGGGGGTCCTGTAGAAGTGAAGGTCTTTTTGCATCAAGCCAGTGGTGAAATCCACATTTTTTTTACAACTGGTTTTGTAGGCTTGGTGGGCATGGCAGGGGAAGGATATTGCAAAATCTCCATTCCCACCCCACTCTGGGGCCAGGCACAGGTAATATTTGCCGGTTCTCCAAACCGCTCAAAATTTCCACTACCGGTTCTGAAGAACCTGTCAGAACCTGCTGGATTTCGCCCCTGCATCAAACTCTAGCTGGTACATGTTGAATTCTAATACTAACAGAAAGTCGATAAATACCACAAGCATCTGGTAAGTGTTGTAACTTAAGATTCTTTCTCTTAGAAGAAGAGGGGGAAAAGACTCTTAATAATTAAATTAAGAGTCTATTCTTTTGGCTTTAAGCTTCGGCGGTGTTATTGAAAATCCAACTTTGTTTTCATCGAGGTAAAAGAGAAACAATAATGAAAGAAACAATAGTTGGAAAGGAAAGAGCTTGGGGCCTAGGAGACTTTTAATTGATTAATTATGTGTCATCAAATTGTTCTTGACTCTTAGCATTTTTTTTCATATAAATCTTTTTACCCTCCCCAAATTCCTAGAAAGGCTCTGGAGCTTACCGGGAGCAAAAAATGGGCCTTCTGGAAGTCAGGAAACGGGCCGTTTTTGGCATCCAAGGGGGTGGGGAAGCCCGTTTTCACCCTCCCCACACTCCTAGAAAGGCTCTGGAGCCTACCGGGAGCAAAAAATGGCCTTCTGGAAGTCAGGAAACGGGCCGTTTTTGGCATCAGAGGGGGTGGGGAGGCCCGTTTTCACCCTCCCCACAATCCTAGAAAGGCTCTGGAGCCTTTGGAGAGCAAAAAATGGCTCTACCGGGCCATCACATGCCAAAGGTGTGTGTGTGGGGAAACCGCATGGGGGTCACATGCACATCGGGCAGGGTACATAGAATTATGGATGTGGCCACGCATGCAGACTACCCCCCCCCCCGGTGCTTCCTCCGTTTTTGGTACTCAATGGCAAAAAGGTTAGCCATCACTGATGTAGGGTGTGTTTGTGTGTATGCGTAGAAGCAGTCAAACATATATATTGTAGTATAGATATATTTTCTTCCATTTTAAATGTTTATTATTGTTTTATACCAGTTAAAACTGTTTCAGCAAATGAGGAAACGAACACCTAGATTAGATAAACAAATAAGCTTAGGTATGTATGAATTTGGGTAAGGAATTTCATTGTGTATTAGCTCATAGCAGCTATTGTTCCAACATCAGTTTTGCTCTAATTAAAGCACTCTAGCGAGGCATCACATTTGCCATTGAATATGCAAAGATACATTTTCTAATGTGTGGAGAGGATCTTGTATATCATTCAATGATCAGTGAGTTCCACCAATCATTAATGGTGATCCCCAATGCCTCCTATGCCACAAGAAGGCTATACCAAATTGGCTCTCTCATTATAAGTGGAAATTAGGGGAGGCACCTCAAAATATATTGTACTGCTAAGAAAATTGAAGGTTCTTTAATTTGGTCATATGATTTGATCCTGTCTAGCTTTAGCTTTGTTTTGATTTCAGATTACAACCTTTGTCACTGGCCATTCTGAGAAGACATACTACAGTAATAATCTCAATGTATTGTTAAATGAATGGGATGCGGTAGCTCAGTGCAGGAATAAAATCCAGCAGGTTCTAGAGAACTGGTAGCGGAAATTTTGAGTACTCCAGAGAACCTGCAAATACCCCTTCTGGCTGGCCCCAGAGTGGGATGGGAATGGAGATTTTGCAATATCCTTCCCCTGCCACACCCACAGAACTGGTAGGTAAAATTTTGAATTTCACCCCTGGCTCAGTGGCTAAGACACTGGGCTTGTTGAATAAAAGGTCGGCAGTTCAGCAATTCGAATCCTTAGTGTTGTGTAATGGGGTGAGCCCCTGTTGCTTGTCCCAGCTTCTGCCAACCTAGCAGTTCGAAAGCACATAGTAAATGCAAGTAGAAAAATAGGGACCACCTTTGGTGGGAAGGTAAGAGCGTTCCATGTGCCTTTGGCATTTAGTCATGCTGGCCACATGACAATGGAGACATCTTCGGACAGCGCTGGCTCTTTGGCTTTGAAATGGAGATAAGCACCGCCCCCTAGAGTCAGGAACGACTATCACATATGTGCGAGAGGCACTTTTACCTTTATTGTTGAACTACATTCCGAAAACATGAATTCAGCATCTTATGAAAAATGTTGGCTCTATCAAATCTGAGGCATGGCAAGACCATATATTTTATGCAACTGCAACAAACCTTAGTCTCTTGATTTTAAGGAATGGGTGCACGATATGAATGTTTTATCTGTTCTTTAAAATAGATTAAAAATTTAGGACCTGTGTGACCTAAAAATTAGAAGATGACACAGTATGTTCTTTATGGTCTTGTCTTTAACGAACGCCCTACTTTTCTATAAAAATAGCCAAGCTGACTTCAAAATTACAGAAACTAAAAACGTGCACAGGTTCAATGCTTTCCCAATTCACTTTGACGCAAGCCAGGAGAATTCTTATACCTAGATATACTCTTGGCTGAAAAGCAGTAAACTCTTTATCTGGGATGGCTGTTCTCTTCCACTGAAAACACAGCTACAGAAAAGTCGCACAAGGCGTTGGGGAAGAGAGGGCGGAAACACCTGCCTAGACAGCCAGATGAGCTGAATCAACTCTGATGATCAATGGGGTGACAGATGTTGCAGCCAGATTGTCCTCAGATCTGAGATTTGTAGCCGACGGCCTAAATCCTTGCGACGTAATCCAAACTGTCTGCCAAGACAAACCAAAAAAGTGACGCAGCCTGTTTGCCTCGGTCTGAATGCAATAAACAGTGTGTCTGCCTACACAGTTGTGCCTTGGCACCAACTGTTTTGGTTGTGCAAAGTGCCAAGTGCGGATGTGTCAGGAGGAATGCGGCAGAGCCTAAAGTTAAAATTAGGACCTTTGTGCTGGGCCTCTGTTTTATCTCGTGGATAAGCAACATATGTCAGCAGTATTGGAATAAAGAGCTCGCCAGCTGGAGATTATGAAGAAAACGACCAGCATCTGAAATATTGCTGTGTTCGACTGTTTCGGGTCTCTTTCGGAGTCAAAAGACTAACAATTTCATTGTGGCTTCATTTATTTATTTATTTTTGGTATGATCACACTGACGAGTCTGAACCCTTAATAGGGATGGCGGGAATCTAGGAGGCCAGCGGATTGAAGAGAAGCAGGTTCAGATATATTAGTTATCAGCTTCAATCTTGCATATTTTTAAGAAAAGAAAACCCAGAGCCTTCATCCTAGTCCCGTGGTGGTGAAACACTGCCGTTGTCATGTCTCTATCAGTGTCTGACTTGGAAGGCAAAGAGGAATAGCTGGCAGAGAGCAATGTGGTGGAGGCAGGGGCTGCAGACGAAGATTGGGAAGAGCAGGGCCAGGCTGGGCCAAGTGGCCCAGACCCAGAGAGGAGTTCGGAGGAGGAATCAGGATCACCTCCTCCTCACCTGATGCAACGGAGAAAAGAAAGAAAGAAACTGCAAAAGGGATTACTTAGGAGGAAAAGAGTAATGGGACTCAGCTGTGAAAGTGGCTTTATAAGCAAGCATTTGGCAAATGCTTGCTGCTGGAGTCAAAAGCTGAATTATCCTTAGTTTATCCGTGATTCATGCCTTTGCTGTTTCTTGGCCAAATTTTGAAGACATTCTTAGCTGAGGAATGTGGACTTATCTCTTGGAACTGTGAGTGACCTTGACTACAGCCAGTTAGCTTGACATCTCTGCTTCTTTTGTTTTCCCGCTGAAGAGAGCAATTCTTATCAGATAACTTTGGGGGAGCTGGGTTCTATATTCAAATAATAATAATAATAATTTATTAGATTTATATACCGCCCCTCTCCTCGCGGACTCGGGGCGGTGTGTTATTAACTGAGAGCATTCTTGTCTCTAATGGATGCTGGGTCATCATAGCTGCCTCTGAGGTCAAGTGAGCTGTTGCCCCAGTTCAGCTCCTGCCAGCCAGCTAGTCTTTGGGTCTCTGCTACGGGGAGCATGCGGGGAGCATTTTGGGGGTTCAGGCATGAGCAATTTGGGCACTCGGTCCCGAAAAGTTCACTGTCCTAGTCTAACACATCCTTTATCTAAGTAGCCAACTAGATATCTTTGGAGTGCAGGCAAAGAGGATGATGATGATGATGATGTTATCAACTCAGTTGTGTCCGACTCTTAGTGATTCCCTGGCCCAGGTGTCTCCACATCTTCTGACCTTGTACTACTTCTTTCAGTTGTTCTATGTTCTGGCTGGTGTCAGCTTTGAAGGTGTCCAGCCATTGTGTTCTTTGTCAGCCTGGTTTCCTTTTACCGCTAAATCTTCTGAACACAATGGCTTTCTCCAGTGAATTCCCCCACGTGACATGGCCAAAATTAGGGAGATGCAGTTTTGTGATTTTTGCCTTCCAGTGACATGTCTGGCGTTATGCGCTTCGGTACTTGCTTGTTAGTCACCTCTGCTGTCCAAGGAATACACAAAAGCCTCCTCCAGCACCAGAGTCGAGTTTCTTCCTGTCTTGCTTATTTAAGGTCCAACTCTCACAACCATAAACAGGGTTGGAAGGACACAGGCCACTGTTATTCTCCCTCAACAGGTATTGGCAAGCATGCCGACAAGCTTGGAAACAAGCTCTCAGTAGGCCTGTTGTCAGTGAATGTATGCAATGCTCTTTTAAAGCCATTCAACCACCACATCATCGTCTGCTAAAGAATTCAACAGATTATCGATGGAAGAGGATGTCTGTTGCTCAAAGTTGAATTGTGGGGTCCTTGCTGCTCTCTGAGCTTGGTGGTTTTCTTGCAGATGTTTCATTATCAAACCAGGTAACATCACAGTTTGGTGATAAAACGTCTGCAAGAAAGCCACCAAGCTCAGAAAGCAGCAAGGATGCCACAATCCAGGTAAATTAGACCTATGGGAAGAAGTCCTCCTTTTGGTCTGTTTTAAATCTCCTTCCAAAGCAGCTTCATTGGATTGGCCTTGGTTCTACTGTTTGGAAAGAGGAAGCTTCCCCCAACCATGCCATTTTCATCTAGTTTGATGAAAAGAAGGACCAGGGGAGACCTGATAGCAGTGTTCCAATATCTCAGGGGCTGCCACAAAGAAGAAGGAGTCAGGCTGTTCTCCAAAGCACCGGAGGGCAGAACAAGAAGCAACGGGTGGAAACTCATCAAGGAAGAAAAGCAACTTAGAACTAAGGAGAAATTTCCTGACAGTCAGAACAATTAATCAGTGGAACAACTTGCCTCCAGAAGTTGTAAATGCTCCAACATTGGATGTTTTTAAGAAGAGATTAGATAACCATTTGTCTGAAGTGGTGTAGGGTTTCCTGCCTGGGCAGGAAATATTGGAACACTGCTATCATGTCTCCCCATGCCCTTCTTTTCATTAAACTAGACATACCCAGTTCCTGCAACCATTCTTTGTATGTTTTAGCCTCCAGTCCCCTAATCATCTTTGCTGCTCTTCTCTGCACTCTTTCTAGAGTCTCCAGACCAAAACTGAATGCAGTATTCCAAGTGTGGCCTTACCAAGGGTTTATAAAGTGGCATAATTACATGGCCTTCTTCCTAAAGCTGAGAGAAAGTGACTGGCCCAAGGTCAACCACTTTGGCTTTATGCCCAAATTGGAATGATAAATCTCAGACTTTCTAGACTGATGCCCTAACCAATACATCAAACTGGCTCTCCTCAAGGTCCCTAGTCCATGATAAATCGCTTCTCCATACATTTCCTCCTTTGAATTTCTCTAGTTTATAGAGGAACTTCTTAAATTTGTGTTTCCAACCTAGCCTGAATTCACCTAGGTCTAAATCAGAATTCTCCACAAAACTATGAATGATATTGTTATAGGTATAAAATAATTGTAAACCATTCTCTCTCTTTCTCTGACGTCCTTGAAACTTAAATGGACGAAAAAATAAAATATAATCCTACTGAAATAAATCTTACTTATAAATAAATCCTTACTTATCTTTACTTATAAATAAATCCTACTTATAAAACCTTTGTAAGACCACACCTGGAATACCGCATCCAGTTTTGGTCCCCACATTACAAAAAAAGATGTTGAGACTTTGGAAAAAGTGCAATGAAGAGCAACTAAAAAGATTAAGGGCCTGGAGACTAAAACATATGAAGAACGGTTGCAGGATTTGGGTATGGCCAATCTAGAGAAAAGAAGGATTAGGGGGTGACATGATAGCAGTATTCCAATATTTGAGGGGCTGCCATAAAGAACTTATTTTTCAAAGCACCAGAAAGGAAGGGAAGAAACAATAGATGGAAACTAATCAAAGAAAGAAGCAACCTAGAACTAAGGAGAAACTTCCTAACAGTGAAGACAATTAACCATTAAGTGAGGACAATTAACCATTAAGCTTGCCTTCAGACGTGGCCACCTGGTCATCAGGTCTCTGCCGCGCATGGACAAGGAGGCAGGGTGCATGCATATGCAGGGGATGAGGCACATTTCGGGGACATGTGTGAGTGGGGCACATGTGGGGGCACAAGCATTTGCAGGAGGGCGGGGCCTATGCAGGGAGCCCACACATGCATGTACCTGGCATATGCACGAGGGCCATACACACATTGTATTTTGGGGGTTCGGGTGCATGCTTTAGTCACTTGGTCCAGAGAAGGGTAGCCATCACTGGTATAGGGTCTCCTGTTGAGCAGTGGTTGGACTAGAAGACCTCCAAGGTCCCTTCAAAATCTGTTCATAGTGAAATGAATTCATTTCTTAATAAACTAATCTTCAGAAGCCTGGACATAATAGGCAAATTTTAAGCTCATAATTAGATCCTGTAGAACCAGTTAGGGGAGAATCCATTCCTTCCAATACATCCATTTTGCATTTTAATTGCTATTAATGAAATGGTAACCTCGATTATGTTGTACTTCCTTCTAAACAATTTCCCAATACTTTTACAGGTCCACTGCAAATAATATACTCTGTAATCCTTTCAGTTTAATACACTATTAACTGCTAAAAGGGTTTAAATTTTATCACAGTTCTTAAAAAAAAAGAGTGTCCAACAACGATCCTGATGTAGACAATACATCAAGTTTAATCTATTTGGTGTTTAAAAAAATTCCATGATGCAATAGTTTACAGAAATAGTGTTTCAACTTTACTGCAAGATGTCCTTAGAATCCTAAAATCTTGAAGCTGGAAAGAATTGTGTAGAGCAGAGGTCCTCAAACGTGGCAGTTTTAAGGCTTGTGGACTTCAACTCCCAGAATTCTCCAGCCAGCTATGCTATGCTGCTATGCCAGCTATACTGGCTGGAGAATTCTGGGAGTTGAAGTCCACAAGCATTAAAGCTGCCAAGTTTGAAGACCTCTGAGGTAACAGAAAGCTACAGGTACAGCTACAGGTACAGGTAAAGCTACAGGTACAGAAAGCTACAGGTACAGCTATGCTGGCTGGAGAATTCTGGGAGTTGAAGTCCACAAGCCTTAAAGCTGCCATGTTTGGGAACCTCTGGTTGTTGCCCCGTTAATGCTCTGGTGTACTTTGTGCCAGAATGTGGACTGGCCATCCTGGATGAAATGAGCCAACAGCCCCATTTAGTAGGAATAGTTTACATTTTATGAAATGCCATCAACATGGCTCTCCTTCTTCTCAAACCCCTACTGATTTTAATAATCGATAATCGCAAACTGAAATCTCATTCTAACTCGGAGTGACCAGTTTTAATTATCTGGATTCCGCTTCAGGATTGCTTCAAACAGCCCCATCAAACAGATTCCTTGTGTCCGAAACACACCTACGTGGTTTCTGTCCTGCCAGGCTTTGAAGTACAACTTTCACCATCATCAACAGCTACACCAGAGACCTCTGATTGTGGCCATTTGGCAATTGTTCTCCCTGCTACCTGGAGCAAGGTAGGAAAAGCAGAAGCAACTGTTCAGCCCTTTTACAGCAGGAAACCTTCCTGCCTGCCTCCAGGAGCTGTTTCTCCTCATTTCCATCCTCCAAGAACTCCAGGCTTCACAAGTGGCCTCTTTACACGTGTCAGTCCATTTATGCCTTGGAGCCTTGCAAGACAAATCTAATTTCTTTTGGAAATCCAGATTTATCTGGCTACGTAATTTGAAAGCTCAGGAAGTTCTTTAGCACAAATATTCTACCTCTACTAGTCACCCGTGTTGACGTCGCCTGTTAGTACTTCAGAACAGCTGCCCGGATCTGACTCCCGCTCATTTGGATGACCTTGGATGGTTGTCCTGGGAAGTTTTGTTTTCTTCTGCCCTCCAACTCCAACTTTTGTTCCTGTGCTGTAATTAGTTTCATCTCATAGAAAACCATGATGTGGAGGGAAAAAAACCTTTCAAATAGTTCCATAGAATTGAGTAAAGTCCAGTGACTGCAACCATATTTCAATGTCACTCCCATGATTCTCCCATGATCTCCATTTTAAAAACTCCTCCAAGGAAACCAGGAGCACTAAGAGTACTTTCAAATATGGAGTCTATGATCGACATTATGTGAGACAGCCTCTGACATGCGTATTTGAATGTATGAAGGCTGGGGAAGGATACCCCAGTCAACAATAGGTCATGAAAAAAATATGACCATGGGTACATTAGATCATTCATCCAGGATGGTGTAAGACCTCCAAGGTCCCTTCCACCCCTTGTTGTTGTTAGTTGCGAAGTCATGTCTAACCCATCGCAAACCCATGGACAACATTCCTCCAGGCCCTCCTGTCCTCCACCATCCTCTGGAGTCCACCCAAGCTCACTCCGACTGCTTCAGTGACTCCATCCAGCCACCTCCTTCTCTTCCATCCCTTTCTTCTTCTTCTTTGGTCCTCAATCTTCTCCAGCATCAGGCTCTCCTCCAGGGAGTCCTTCCTTCTCATTAGGTGGACAAAGTATTTGAGTTTCACCTTCAGGATCAGGCCTTCCAAAGAGCAGTCAGGGTTGATCTCCTCTAGGACTGACGGCTTCCACCGTTGGGTTTCTATAATTGTTAAAGGGTGAGTGTAATGTGACAAGAATATTCAAATCCATCTGGAGCCCAAGCATTTCAGTTTAATCAAAGAAGAATGCAATTTATTTTACAAATAATTCATCATAGTTATCCTTCTAATGTATGTATGTGAACACCCCATCAATTAAGCACAGTATTTATCCTGCCAAATGGGGACTGTAATCAGAAACAGCATTATCATCTGTCACTCTCCAAAAGCTTTTCCCTGATTGTGACGTGTAAAAGCTGCCCTTAAGAGTAAACACACAGGAAGAGATAAGGAACTCAGTCAAGTGTCTTGGACATCCTCCCATAGGATAGGAGTTGTGCATTAAAACTCTATTCACTTTAAAAGCTATTTTGAAGTAATGCTGTCCACCTCACGCAATCACAGTGCTTCTCTGCTACACATTAAAGCGCAGGCGTCTTTCTCAGGCTTCCATGTGGACATAAAAATAAGACACAATTCTTTTCCTAAAACAAACCCTTAAAGAAACCCAACTTCAAGGCAACTTTCAAAGTAGCAGCAGAAGTCAAGTTGCTGTAACGAGCAAGAGAGAATTTCTGTGTTCACAGGATGCCTGAAGCCCCCTTTCCCCCCCAAATAACTTTCAAAGTGAGCACAACCCTGATTTATAATTATTGAGTCCCAATCACTTCTGACAGACTGCCATTCATCATCCTCTGACTGTCCAAGGTTGCAGCTCTTTATAGCCCATCAATTCCCAATTAGCCAATCACTCTGGGGTCCCTGAGGAGCCCCCTCTTTCGCTTCTCATGAAACATCCACTGCATCACGGGAGGAGAGTGCAAGGCTGGTCCTGCCTGAGCTGCCAGAGAAGCTCCCCCCCCCACACACACACACACAGTTGTGACTGCACTGAAGGCCCTTTTTGGAATTTCACTGCAAGCGAATTAGAGGGTGGGGGGAGGAGAGAGCATGCTGAGAGCCTTTTCTGTAAGCATAACTTTGTCAATGGCTGACGTGACGTTGAAAAGCGCTTAGGTCATAAAAACAAGTGAAGAGTCTGGAGAGCAAAGGAACGTTTAATTCTGGCACATCGTCTTAAGGCAGAGATTGGTTCGGTTCATAGTAGCTGCTCTTCATGGTGGAAACCTGCAGAGTAGCCAGCGGAGGGGAAAAATCCTGCTAAGCCACAAATGGAAAACTCCAGATATTATTGAAGTTCAACTCTTGGCCCTCTGACCAGCATGGCCAATGATGAAAGATCTTGCACTACTACTACTACTACTACTACTACTACTACTACTACTACTACTACTACTA
>JANHFP010008383.1:14286-24674 GCA_032468135.1 Calamaria suluensis | reverse complement strand
TCAGCCACCTGCCCCCCCCCCCCCACTCCAGCCCAGGCAGAAGGGAAATGCTCAGATGCCAACTGAAAGGAAGCACTCTTTGGCACTGCTCACCATTGGCTCCTCCTTCCAAGAACAAGCGGGTCTTGGAGGATGTGGTGACGTGTGTGTGTGTGTGTGTGCAATCTGAGAAGCCTCCCAGCAAGGTACTTCCTGCCCTGTAGCCCATCAGCCACAAAAGAGGGCTCCAAAGGTTGGGCAGGGGGCAAAGATCTGTAGTAGCTGAAAAGGTCTCTCCTGCACACTCAGGTGGAAGAAGAGGAAGTGACAATGGAGTCCATTGGTGAACAAAGCCCAACGCTTTCTCTGCTCTCTCCAAGCATCACAGATGGCACACGGTTACTCCAAACCTCTGGACACTAGAGAGCTCCTATGCCTCCCCAATGGACCAAGCAGTGGCAAAATATAGGACATTATAATGGTAAAAGCAAAGCCCCCCAAAAATTCTGCAGAGGAGGAAGCTACAACTGGACATTCCCCCAGAAAACACCCCCTTTGTGTCCTCCTAGCTGAAGACCCCTTTCCCATTTTGTTTCTGGCTATCTACAGAGCTAGAGATTTGCAGAAAATGGCTGTCTGCACAGAACAGGATTCACATCCCAGAGACTTCCTGGGGCTGGCCGACAAAGTACGCATGAGCTGAATCTCTCCACCCATCCCTCCCTCCACCACAGCGGTCTCTGTCTCTCTCTCTCTCTCAGCAATTTACTCCCCCTTCCTCAGCTGGCTGCTCTTCTGCTTTGCAGAAGGGAGGGAGGCACTCTGGATTGGGCAGCGTACCATACAACAAAATATCTGAGCTAGGCAAGCCACGAAAGGGTGCCCAGGAAGGCAGAGGGGCTGTTTCAAGCCACAACGGATTAAAGAGTCTGCTATTCTCAGCTCCGCTCATGAAGGGCGGAGTGTAGCAAGGCTGCAATTAAGGGAAAACATGCACAATGGGGAAGCAGGATCCTAGCTTTGTTTCCAGCCCCGCCCGTGCACAGGGCTTGCTAGCACCATACACCTCCTGCTGGGAAGCCTTGCCTTGCCACAGCCACTTTCTAGAGAGAGGGAAGCATGTTTTCCCCGAAGGTCCCTGCCCAGTAACACACGGACTAAGACACACTCAAACACGCAGGCTCTGGGGTGAATTACAGCCACTCGGTGGGAGTTCTTCAGGGCAGTTCTGGCAGGAGAGTTTGAAGGGAGGGGCAGCATCTGGTCCCAGGAATTTCATTGTTCGAGAGATCAACCCAAGGGACATTTTGGTACCCAGGTGGTGGGACGGAAGCTGGATCGCTGTTGGTGTCCACCTCAAGGTAAAGAAGGCAAGTCGGGCAGGGAGGTTCGGGGCACAGATGGCTCTCCATGTGGTACCAGTTGGGGCTGCCATGCCCCACCCTCCGATCCCTGAGCTTCGTAGGATGCCTGGAGCCAGAGTTGTGGGACACCCACCCTCCATTCCTCACACCCACCTCCCTAGACACGCTTAAGTGTGGACATCCCTACCTTTGGCCATTTGCGGTTCAGAAGCTGGGCCTTGATGGCATCATCCAGAGCTCTGTCGTACTGCTGGATCTTCATATATGCTGCAGAGCGGTTGCTGTAGAGGATGCAGTTCTGGGGATCGACCCCCAAGGCTTCGCCATAGAGCAGGATGGCTCTATGGTAGTCACCCGCATGGCAAGCCTGGTTGCTCTGTCGTACCTTCTCCACAAACTCAGCCTTACTCAGGGTGGTCCTGCTGGACCCCTTATCCTCCAGGCTTTTTGACCCAAACAGAGTCATCTGGCAAGGGGAAAGTGGCATTCACTTAGAGACTGTGCTACCAGCAAGTACACGGAAGCCATGGGGTGCGCTGTGGTCAGCTTGCTGCCTCCACCCTGGAGTAGAAGCTTGCCCTGTGGCTGGGGCATAGAGTAAGCAGGCTCTCTCCCTTCTGGCTTTCCCTTGGAGCTAACACCTCCAAATAAGACACTCAGAGTTATAAGCTGCCCACTCTCAAACCACAGGCCCTCAGAGAGTCGCTGCCTCATGCCACAAATAAAGAAACTTATTTCTTGACGCTCCAATATTATGACATGGGGACCTGAAAGCTCGGATCCTCCCCTTACTATAACTCTGTAGGAAGATCTCCCACAGCAGGAAGAGAGCTGATCTCTCAACCACCTTACAAGACCTGTAGCCCAACACACCTCACACCACAGTGTCCCTTGAGTCTTTCCCTCTGGTATTCCTTAGATGAAGGGAAAGCTGTAATATGGCTTTGTCCTCCTCCTCCTCCTCCTCCTGCACAGGGATCTTGGAAGAGGGAGCAGCAAGTTCTTGAGTCAAACTAGTAAAAGGATGAAGAGAACTATGATCCCATAGGAGGAGAATGTAGCACAAGGCTGAAATTTGTAGACTTTGGGAGAGCTCCCTCAAATTAAATCAAATCTTTCAAGGGAAGACAATGTAGTGTCACAGACCAGATTGTTTGCTTCAGATAAATAAAAACCAAAGATCCAGGAAGGTTATTACATGCAGGCGAGAAGGGAGTTCAGGAAAACTTCCTTCCTTCCCCCTTGGCTTTGTGGAATTTTTAATCCCTCCAGATTACAAATACAAAAGGGGAGAGGATGGGTGGCTCTCCTGTCTTTGAGAGAGCGGATTAAAACAGGCTGCTCTGCAATCCAGAGTAGCAATAAAACAGTATTAGGAGAGCATCACCCCACTTGTGAAATGACAATTCAATTTCACTCAAAGTTGAATAGGGCCATTTAGCCTGAGCTCTTCAGCTCTCCCAGTTTCCACCTTCCCATCGCACCTCTGGGAGAAAGCAGGGTTTCCTCAACAAATTCAGCTCCCCAAATACCAGTGGAAAGGGAGATCACATCTGTTGGACGGGGCTTCTGCGGCAACAAGTCCCCTAGGGGCCAAGGCAGCCGTGCAAGCGAACTGAAGTCGGGCGGGGGCAGATTCCGCCAGAGAGGCCGCCTAGGCTGCTCAGAAAACAGTCACTGGCCATCGCTGGGGGGGGGACGGGGACGCTGCAGGCCTTCCCTAAACTCGCCGAGCGGGCGGGCGGAACAGCCTGGCTTAACCGGGATTTGGGGCTTGTGGAGCCAAACAAAAACTCGGGTCTGGGGAGCGCGCGCCGAATCGGGGGTAGGGAGGGCTGGCGAAGGGACCGGCGCTCATCGGAGCCCGGAGCCCTCGTCTTCAAGCAGCCGCGGCCGAGAAAGGCCGATCGGGGCTCCGGCCGAAGTGGCTACATGGAGCGGCTCTCCACGGCCGCTCCGGAGGCCTCCTTGGCGGGCAACCTTTTCCAACTTCGGGCAGGCTTCGCACCTGGCTCGCTGCGCAAAGCAAGCGGCCAAGCCAAGCCGACTAGGGGACGCCCCCGCCGGATCGCGTTCGGCCGCCGGGAATCGCCGCGCCTTTCCCACTCGCGGGCCTCCGGCTCCAGCTTTCCGGAGACCGCCGCCGGGCTGCGCCAGGAAGAGGGGCTACGCCGCAGTCAGAGGATCTCGCGCGCTCCGGACCGAGCAGCCCCAGGCCGGTCCCGCGGCTCACCCGGGCGAGTGGCGGCTCTCCCGCGCCAGCTGCTTCCCCGCCGCCGCCGCCTCCTCGCCGCCGCCACGCGCTTCGAGCCGCCTCCTGCCGCTGCATGGCCCTCAGCGCCGCCGGCTCCCGGCCGACCCCCGCGCCATTTTCGGGTCCGGCCGCCGCTCGGAGGGGGAGCCGCCTTGCGCTGCGCAGGATAGCCAGGCAGGACCCGCCCCGCACGCCCCCTCCCAACTCCTGGCGGAGTTTTCCCAAGTTGAAGGGAGCCCGCCCAGCTCGGCTGCCAAGGAAGGGGCGGTCCGCGGTGCCAGCCCCCGCCCGCGCAGGAGGGTGTGTGCGTCCGGAGGACCCAGACGGTCGCTTGACCGAGTCGCGCAGCCCAGGAAAGCAAGCAAGGCGCAGCCGGGTCTCAAGTTTTATTAGTGTGTAAAAAAAGTAGTTTGTGGCAGCCATCAAGGCCCCAGCTCCACTTTCCGCCTCTTGGAAGGTCCAGCCTCCTCCTCCTCCTCTCTCTCTCTGCCTGGGGGCACCTGGAAAGGGGTGGAAAGCAGAGTCACCTCTTCCAGAGCGACCTCCCTCCTCTGCTGGCCACAGGCTGCTGCAGGTCCCAAAACAAGAGCTGTGGCCAGGTTAGGGAGGGCCCAAGAGAGCCCCAAGACCAGCTGCCGGGGAGCATCCAGATCTTGGTGCCCTCACTGGACACCAGCCCCCCCCCCCACCACATGGGGACTCAACCTCCAAAGGGGAGGCTGAGTCCCCATCCGGCCAAGCCCCCGAAGGGCTTCACATGTTCAAACAGAAGATGGGGCAGAACAAAACCAGCATTGGGCCCCACGTCCCCAAGCACGTTTTTCAGGCCACGCTCAACGGCACGCATGGGCACCAGACATGGCAATCCAGGCTTAAAATCACGGAACCGCTTGGTCCCTTGTTTAAGAACGAAAGCAAAGACCAGGAATACCTACCGAAGTCAGAGGCTCAGGCTTAACTGTCATGTCCTGCGTTTGAGCAAGTAACTGTTGAAAAGTATGCCTCATATGTTCATCCTATGAGGAACACATGTGGAGACAGATTTAAGGGAAGCCCTGGGACAGTCGACATTCACATTGGCCAATGAAGAATGCTGAGTGGCTGGGCAGAGAGGACAGAACCTGTAGGGGAAGCCCAAGCATTGGAAATGAAGACCCCAGCCCCATCCAGCATCTTCTTTCATTGCCTTGTTCTTTGTACGCACATTTGCACAGCAACGACAGGTGTTCTGCGGAGCACAGCAAGGAAGAGAAATGGCCGCAGAACAAAAGGAAGCCTGACTCTTCCATGGTCAGATTTGGCTCACTGCCACCTCTCTTCACCTTTGGGCCAGAATTTGACAAGGCAGGGCTCAGGCCCCTCCCCTCCCCGCCTAATTCCTCTTCCTGCAGAACCACCCCGACTCCTCCTCGCCCTCCAGTCTCCCCTCAGCAAGCAGCCAGGACCCTCACAGACGGGCAAGCCAGCGTGGCCCCTACCTGCAGCCAGGGGTGCTCCAAGGCCTCTTCTATTTTCAAGCGCCTGGTGGGGTCCACAACTAGAAATTTCTGAACCAGGTCAAAAGCTGCAATAAGGAAGCAACGGTTAAGATCGGGAAGCTCCAGTTTTCAATGGTGCATAAATGCTCCCTGCTGCTGGAGGCTTTCCTTGCGCTGGGCCTGTGGCATCCCTACATTGCCAGCCTCCCTGCTGCTGGAACTGTGGCGGCAACCAAGGACGTAATCCCGTTGCCCAAGCAATGCCATCCCTATCAGGACCTAGGAAGCCCATCTTGTCCTCTGGAACACCAACTCCATCCCTGGTGAAAGTCTTTGAATGCTTGGCTGTGCTGCCTGGCCATGGGGTTGGGCTTTGGGTCTTGTTTATATGGTTTTTCTTACGGATGCACACCTTCTGTTTCATCTTTATTATTTGCTTTTAAAATATAAATTGTCCAGAGTCATTTGGTCTCCACATTGCATAGATAACCACACCACGAGAAACCTTCTGTAAACATGAGCCCAAGACAGGATAGAGGATCATTGATCCCCATCAACACCTCTACTTCTTTTCCTCACCTTCCTGTACCATCTAAACATGGATGCCCTCTCTCTCTCGCTGTGGAAATGAAACTAAACCTGGTGAAGATATTGTCTTTTACCCTGGAGTGTCTCCAAGTGCAGCTCCTTCCAACCTCCCCAAAGCCACCGATGGAGCGAGCAGACTACAGGAGAGGCACTCTAGCTCTTCCTTCGCTATTCTCCTTCAGCTTCACCTCCCCAGTGCCTTTAGAGGCCTTCGCTTGAGATGAGACTTCCCCATCTTGGTGCCTTTTCAAAGTAACAGCACTAATTGACGGTAGTGTATAAACTTCCCAGTCAGTTCTCTACAGGCCAGAGAGGCCTGGCTGACTGGGATTCCAAGACCAGGAAGGACACAAACGTTTGGGCAAGTTCAAAAGTGAAGACAAAGCCATGCTGATTGGTCCCCCCAAATTAGTCAATTCTCTCCCCACATACACCCTGCCTGCGTGTCCTCCCAGTTCCTTGGGAAGCACTGCCATACCATCTCTGGATACGTCCTTCCATACTTCTTCAACATAATAGTAGTTGCCGCTGGTGATCTGTTCTGTCAGAGACAGCTGGACACTTTTCTTGGAGAAAGGTGGGTAGCCAGAAAGGCTGAGCAAAAAGAAGAACAGAAATGTCCTGCTTGACTCCTTTTATAACGGGGACAAGTGAAGCTCATGTCCTCAAAGCCGCCTTTGTCCAGGTTTTGCACCTCTGTTGTCACATGAAATATGACAACTGTAGTGTAAATCCTAAAAAAAGGCCCATCCTTTGGCCATGAAAGATTAGGTTGCAATGCCAAAGAGCTCTGTACTTTGGTCTGGGGCTGCCATACTCTGCCATCCCAGGAGGGGGGGGGGAGGGGAAAACACATCCAGACATTATTCCAATCTCAGCAAGTTTACACCAAATTAGTAGTTCTTGTGAAAGATGGGATGTGAAACAGAGTATTTTACCAGCCACACTAAACTTTTTTACCACATAAAGAGAATCACTCCAAGACTCCAGCAGTCCACAGACCGTCCATATCCCGCTGTTTCAGCACAATGTAGAACCTCTGGAGCAAGATAATCAGGAGTGCCACATAATGTTTGCATAAGAGACGTTTCTCCAATGATCTTGGATTGCCCAAAATCTGTAATCTTGTACAGAGAAAGTTGAGAACAGTTCAAAGCTTGAAATTAGACTTCTCTCTGTGCCTGTTCAGTCTCATCAGAAATGTACATCTTACTTTGCTCCCTTATACTTAATATAAAAGAAAGTTGCATACAGTGGAAGGCAGTTCCTTACTTACCTTGACAAGGCAGTTCTCTTCCTTAGATGATAAAAGCACATTCTCCAATTTCAAATCCCGATGAATTATGCCATGTTTGTGAAGATACTTTGCAGAATACCAAAAAGAGGAATAATGGAATAAATAGACTTTAAAAAGATGAAGGACAGGAGTTTGATAGCCCCTTTTCAAACTGACCTGGTTTATTTTTAAGGTATAAGCTTTGATGGTCTGCTGATTACTATTCACTGCTATTCACAGCTCTACTTAACTTCTGTTTGAGTTTAAAGCCAATAAAATGCCTCTGACAGCTCCCCAGGGGTTAATCCCCCATTCCTTCTTGATGCAATGCAGAGCATAAAGCCACCTCTAACAGCAAATCCAGCAAAGATGCCATAGAAAATACTGCAGCTGAGCCACCAGCCAAACTCCCAGTTCGTGCTGTCACAATTACCTGCACAGCCAACAACATCTGGTAAAAATAAAGTTTGCAAGTTTTTTCACTCAGCCGTGCTGGTCGCTGAACCTTGTCAAACAGTTCCCCACCTTCCATCCTGAAAAGATTAGAGGGAAGATGAATGGCTTTGTTTTCTTCCTGGGAAGCACATGTCAAGGTAATGCAGAGAGACCCAGAGCTAACCAGGAAAGGTAGGCTCTTCAGGTTGGAATTAGAGGTGGAGTTCTTTGCAGATGACCCCAGATGATCTGACCAATTTCCTGGCTTGCTGGATCTCAGAGTTGTTTGAGACACAAGAATTTGCGATCAAGGGATCATTCATCAGACACCTCACCTGGACCTCCAAAATCAGGTGCCAAGATAAGCCTTCAAGCAGCACTTTTGGACAAGGAAGGGGATGGGCTCTTCTTCCTAGTTAATTGGGCCTTGAGATGCAATTACCAGCTCATCTTCTAAATATTGCTGGTTTCCAGAAATCCCAGATTCTCATTTGAATTGCAATGAGTCACAAACAGAAACCTAGAACTACAACTTACAATTCCAACACAATGTAAAAGTCTTTTCCTTCAAAGAAATCTATTATCTTGATTAGGCAGGGCTGCAGAGGGGAAAAAAAGACAATATTCAGAAGTGTCTCTTGCAAAAAGCAATTAAAACAGCAATTTTGTTTTGCATTTAAAAACAGACTGTGAATCCATTCATGCAGATATGTCATTCATGCATATCTACTCAGATATGCTTTAAGTATGCTTAAAAAAATATCAAAGTCTTTTTAAAATAAATGTCTCCAGAAACCTTACCAGTAACTTAGTTCCAATCAAAAGAGAAGAAGAGCAAAACCAGCACAGAATATGCTATTGGCTTTGACGTGTCACTCACGTGGTTGATTCGCTTCAAGATTCCCACTTCTGTCTCAATGTTAAAGGGCTTGTCCTGCTGTTAAACAACAGAGCATCAAAATGTAAAGTCACCTCTGCAGTTTGAACTCATCCCTTTAAATGGAAGCAATTTTCAGAACAAAACAGGGCCCAAGATAGTGATAAGAGTGGCTGCTGTAATGAAGCAAAAACCAGAGGAAAAATAAATAAAAATGTCTGTTCTGAACTGCAAATTAAGTTTAAAAGGGAGACAGACAAAGCAGCTCTTGGAGAAAAGATATTCGCCTTAAAAAGTGGGAACAGAGGCTGGTAAATGAAGCTTATTTGTGCAGCAAATCCGTTATCACCCATTTTCTACAGGGCTGTACCCATCCACTGAGCGGCTGGGGGGTTGGCAGCGGGGCAGTTTAACAGCTTTGTTGAAAAATTATGCACTTGGATGAAATTTTAAGTCCCTCGGTCTTACAAAGCTGTTGCCAAACTCCGGGCCTGCGAGCGTATGCCTGACACGCGGGCCACCTCCATGCCCGGTTTAGCGAAGGGGGAAAAAAGTCCCGACACGTCACTTGATGCCACCATGACGTGAGTTTGACACCCCTGCTCAGGGTGCAGAGAAAGGGGTTGGAGTGAGATAGTAGATCAATTAACATTTCTCCCCGCCTCTAGTGAAAAACACACCGAGAGTAAAGGCATTGAGGATACACAAAGTCCACAAACACCCATCCAGATAATGCACAAACGTGTTGCATGAACAGTCAGGGAGCAGCCAGTATGTTAAAACCAGGGAAGCGATACTCCAGGGTACAAACAAAATGGAAAGACTTACCAATCCTGGCAAAACGTCAGTCATAAACTTTGATTTCCTTATGATTTTTATGGCAACTTTCCTATGGCTGTCCCTTTCGAAGGCCAATTTCACCTCTCCACAGGCCCCACTAACAGAAATGGAAGGAAGGAAATGTAGCTGTGAGGGAGACCTAGAGGCCTAAGCAGTCTTGTTCTTACTCCCTGCCTCTCCCCCCCCCGCCCCCGTGGGCCCAGGGGAGACTCAAGGGCAGACCCACAGAGCCCAGGGGGCACCTCCCGAGAGGATGGCTATGGGCAGCTTTAGCTTAGCTTCCTCTTATGATCTATTCTGTCCAGACAGTGTGAGGGCAGCTGAAGCCAATGCAACTTGAGGGAGACCCATGCTGAAACCAACTTGGCTCCCAAGAACGGGATCTCTCCCACCAACCTGCCCAGCGTCTTTGAGACGATGTATTTATTCTGCATGTCCTTCGGGTATTCCAGCTGATGCCCAGCCTCCAGGTCGGAGAACACAAACACTGGGAAGGCAGCAGAGGGCGCTCTAGTTACAAATGGCCCCTTTGCACAACAACCCAACCCCTGCCATGCCGTCCCACACCACAAGCGTGGCTGAAGGTTTGAGAAAGGCTAAAGGGCAAGGCTATCTTCAGGACCCGTCCAAACCATCAAATGTGCAAGGCAAATTGTAGCCATCTGGTAGGAGCTTTTGCCCCCAAATATCTAAACATAGGTCTACTTCATACCCTCTCCCCTTTTCCTTAAAGCTAGCGGGAGATCACAAATACTATCTGAAGCCTTGAGTGTCTTGTCAGAAGTTCCTCTTGCTCTCCTAGACAGGCACTTGGAGGTGTAGTTGACAGGCAGTAGTTTACGGGGGTGGGAGGAGCACAGCTGCGGGCAGGAGACCCAACCCCAGAGGCTTAGTGGATCACCTGAGGGGGAAATGGGTGGCCTTGGAAAGGCCCTGCCTGAATGACTCTGGAGGGCAGAGGGCAGAGACAGGGCTTGGCATGCTCCCCGCAGGGTTCTAGCCTGGGCTGCCTGTTGCAAAAGTAGGTTTTCCATGCCTCCTGCTGTTGGGCATGCCAGGAAAGCTCCGCCTACCTTTGTTGTGAGGCAGAGACAGGGCAATTTTGGCCACATGCGCCAGAGGAATCTTCCTGCCCTTGCCCACCACACGGTCATTGACGAAGGTCCCGTTGGCGCTCTGGTCTTCCAGGTAAGTCACAAAGCAGCCCCGAGGCCCTGGTTCCTTAGCAGAAGGGCAAACCTCGGTCAGCGGACCCAGCGCCCCAGAGGGGCAGCCCCCCCCCCCAGATTTCTCCCTG
>JANHFP010008378.1:97426-108641 GCA_032468135.1 Calamaria suluensis | reverse complement strand
TTGAATATGTACCTCCCTTGGTTTTTATTATACATATTTCATCGATGCCCCCCCCCCCCAAATCTCTTGCTTGTCTTTCTGCACCGAATCTGCCAGAATTTCTCCTGTCATTGTTTCTCCTAGGTTCTCTTCTCTATTTTCAGCACCATTTTGGAATCTTAGATAGAAATCTGCTTTTTCTAATTCAAGAAAAACTATGGCACCTTCAATTCCTTTGTTTTTTAGATCTCCCTATCATTCAATTTCCTCTATTTTTTTTATTTCTAAACTAATTTGGACTCTACATTTTGTATTCTTTGTTCATTTTTACTGATATTTTGCTGAATAGTTTCTATTTTCTTGTCCATTTTTAATGCTTTCTTTCATCTCCTCCACATCTAGTTTTAGTGTATTGTGATTTGTCTGTGATTCTTCATGATTTTTAGCTATTGTTTCCTGTGTTTTAACAGCAACTCCTGAATTGACAATACCTAATTGGATATTTTGAAGGTTAATGTTTGTGTTAGCACTGTCTCTTTCTAACTATAGCATAGCATAGCATAGCCTCTATTGATCTTTGCTTTGCGGTTGAAGAGGATGTTGGAGAAGGATTGGACTGTGATTTTTTCACTGACTTCGTATTTATGGTCGACATTTTCCTTCCTATAATAAAGTTTCCTTTGACTTTCCATAGTAAATCTATGCAATGTATCCCTCGGAAGCAAAAATGTTTCAGACACTCTCTGCGTCTTGTAACTTTATATGTTTAGTGCTAAAAAAGTATTCCCAAGTTTCAACATTCTACAATATATACCAGTGATGGCTAACCTTTTTACTATCGCATGCCAAAAGTGGGAGGAACACATGGGGGTTTGCGTGTCTGTGTACCCACACCCATAATACAATGCTCCCTGCTCCCCCACACACTCCCCCCCGCTTTTGGCATGAAATGGCACAGTGGGCCCGGAAGGCTAATTTTTCACCCTCCCCAGACCCCAGAGGCTTTCTAGGAGACTGGGGAGGGCAAAAACTGCCATTCTCACCCCCCTGGAGGCCAGATACAGCCCGTTTTCTGAATTCCAGTGGGACCTGAAAACCAGCTGGCCAGCACACACATGCATGTTGGAGCTGAGCTAGGGCAATACTCGCATGCCCACAGATATGGCTCTGTGTGCCATCGGTGCATCACGGATATATACTGTAGTGTTTAACTTAATCTAAATTCAACTATCAGTTTATAAATTCTATTGTTTTATATATATAAGTAAATATAAATATGGATAATATGGATAAGTAAAGAAAAATAGTTCAACAATTGTATTGCTTATATTTTCTCTCTTGCTAGATTTTACATTTCACTCTCTTCTACAAAATTACTAAACTTTTATAATCTTTAGTTTGTTCTCCTTATTTAAGCTCATTGTGGTCAATAGAATCTAAAGTCTAATATAAAATCTCTAAAATAACAATTTTCCTCTTATCAAATACAGAGAAAACCCACATTGGAGGATTTCCTCCCCCTTCTTCTTTTCGCTTTAATCCAAAAATACTTGCAGATTGTCCAGATAGTTTTTCCTCTGTTTCAAATACTGAGGTTGTCAAGTCATGTTTCAAAATGTCCCCCAGTCACAGTCCACTTCGTCTCCACTTTCCTCTCTCCATTCCAATTGTCTTCAATAACCTCCCTTCCCACTGTCACTTTTTTTTCCTGGGCAAGGTTTAGTTTAAACACTGCGTTTTTATTTGTTGGTATGGACAATTTTCTTAATATCGTCCCAGTTTTTATATTGTCACCAAATATTTTTTTCAGTTTTTGGTTTCTCCCCAGAAGTTCTTCTCTCTGGCTTCTTTTTGTAGATATGTCAGTTCTTGTTAGTTTTTTTGTTTCACTCCTTCATACATCCAATAACTCAAACTTTTGATAGTTTTTCCCCCAGTGATCTGGTACAACAATTTTCAGCATTCACAGTTCTATGTTGTTTGGCATTCACCCCTTTCAGAATTTAATAAGTTGTTTCCCTCAGGTGAAGTCTCTTTTTTTTTTTTACATTCTCCTTCATGCTGTCACTCAGTTCTCCATATTGTCACTTTTGCTCTCTTGAATCAACAATCCCCACTTTCTAGTATAGAGAGACTCACTATTTCAGCCTCCCAATCCACATTTACTCACTATTTGTACAGATTTTTTCCATGGATCACAATAGTTTTCCTTTTTCGTCCCCCTTTGTGTGGGTGTCAAAGTTTCAGGCCAAGTAAGACTTGCCGGCCTCTTTCAAATCCTGGATTTCAGGACCACTTCTGAACCTTCACTTTTAGTTGCTCTCCTTTAGCGAGGTCCTCGAAGTCCAGCCCTTATTCTAGCTCTCTCTTCGGCAGTGATAGTGCCTTAAAAAAAGGCTTCCAGAATGAAAAAGGCTGGCGTTCAAAGCAGAGACTCGCTTCTAACCAGCCATTCACCCTGATGTCACCACCGGAAGCCTACAGTCATTCCTATGGAAGAATATGATTTACAGCAAATTAAAAATTATAGATCAATTTCTCTCCTTAATGCCAACTATAAACTCTTTGCAAGCCATAATGGCAGCAAGACTAAAAAAAGTAATAAATGAGATTATTCATCTGGATCAGAATGGTTTCCTCACTAAAAGACAACTGAAAAACAATATTAGAACAATAATAAACACTCTAGAATATTATCAAACACACTCAGATAAACAGGTGGCATTGATATTCCTAGATGCCCAAAAGGCCTTCAACAATTTAGATTGGAATTTTTTAAAATTACAAATTAAAACTATGGAATTTGGAGTTAAATTTATTAACATGGTAGAAGAATAGGAGACAAACAACAGGGCTATTAATGGAAAATTGCCTGATGAAATAGTGATCTCAAAACGAGTAAGACAAGGATGTCCCCTATCCCCAATATTATTTATAACAACAATGGAAATCTTATTAAATAAAATAAGAGGTGACAATGAAATTAAAGGAATAACAATTAGGAAGAGTACAAAATACAAGCCTTTGCCGATGATTTTGCTTTTATACTAGAACAACCACTAGAGAGAGGAATTAAATTGATGAGACTGATCGAAGAATATGGGAAAGTTGCAGGTCTAAAGATCAACAAATTAAAGACTAGAATACTTATGAAAATTATGACTAAAAACCAAGAGGTGGAATTTGAAAATAAATTAGGTATTCAAACTATAAAAAAAATAAAATATCTAGGAATATATTTAACAAAAGCATGTCACTAAAAGAAGATAATTATGGGAAACTGCTTATTCAGATAAAAAAGATACAGATTTCAGGGCAAACTTACAAATAACATCCCTGGGAAAAATTGCTGTGGGAAAAATGAATATTATCCAAAGAGTATTATTTCTACTTCAAACATTGCCAATAAAATTAGGGGAAAATCTCTTCAAGGATATAACTAAATTAATAGCAAAATTTATTTGGAAAAACAAAAAACCAAGAATAGGGCTACAAACATGGCAAGATACCAGGAAGAGAGAAAGAGAATGAGATGGGGAGAGAGAGAAAGAAAGAGGAAGGAGAGTGCCTGAAGGACCCCATCCCATCACTGAGAGTCCAAGCAGCTCACTGGATTCATATTAGTGGTCTGAGCAATTTAAAATTTTGAACTTGGTGTTCCCCAAGGTCCAAATGGTTGGGGACCCCTGTAGTAGCAAAAGTTACTGGAGTGAACTGCTTCTTAAACATGTGGTACATTTAAGAAGGAGCAGCTCACTCCAGTAATTTTCACTGCAAAGGAGCCTGTAGCTGCTGCATCTTTTGGCAGAAGAAGCGCCTCCAGGCACATTGAAAAAAAGAGAGTGACTGCAGGCATCTCATGACAGGAAAAGAGGCAGAAGAGAAATCTAAGAATTTTTCATACTGGGTTCTGTGGATATGGCTTGGTGGGGGTGGGGGTTTCATACCGGGTTCATGTGACTGAGTGGGCGAGGCTTGAGTGACATTGAGTTGGCCATGCCCACTCAATCACAGGACCCCCACAAACCACGCCCACAGAACTGGGCGGGGGGCATTGAGGATGAGTTTGTAGCACCAAGGGGGCAGTGGACTGAAAAAGGGAACCACTATACTGCATTATTTTAGCCATTGACTATTGCTTTTGCTTTCTCTATGTTACTATGATCTAATAAAATAACACATATCGCTCAATATTAAATGTAACGTGTGGTGATTCATATTTCTGAGTTAGACATTCAATTTTTTTTTGCATCTATACTTTTGTGGTATTCTTATTATATCATTGTGTAAAATGAGTTTCAAAGAGAAAATTGCGGTAACCAGGAAAAATTCTTGTCTTTAATAACTCAGTAATGTATAGTTTACTTTTATACTTGAATAGTTCTAGGAGTGCTAGTTAAATTGCTATTGGCATTTTAAACATTTATATTAATATTTTAGACTGAATATACAGACTCCCTTGCATACCTTGAAATATTAACAATTGACCATCATTTTATGGGAGTTCACTTTGTCATTTGTCTCTGCCACGAACAGAATATTATCCTTATAAAAAAAATCATTCTGTCTTTGTCAATACACATATAGGATTACAAATAATAAAAATTTATTCATTAAAAATTTGAAATTACGTTTTTATAACATATGGGAGATGACTGCATAGAGTGGCTGCAGTGATGGGTATGGCCAGTCGCTGAACTATCATTTCCCAGAAGATTTCCTCCAACAGTGTCAACACTTTGGACAGCCAAGTCCATCCTGAACCAAGATTCTCAAATTTCTCTAACCAGGTTTATTAAAAGGATAAAAGTTACAGAAATCCCAAAACCAAATGCTCCACTCCCCAATTTATTTCCAGCACAATAGTCCAGCAACATGATACAGCTGTTTTATATCTGGTGGTACATGTGTATTTATTTATCTTTAAAAGGTTCTCCTGTCAAGTTGAGTCCAACTCTAGGGGGCGGTACTGATCTCTGTTTCTTATCCAATGGAGCCAGTGTTGTCCAAATATATTTCTGTGGTCATATGGCCAGAATGACTATACACCGAGGCACCCAGAATGCTATTACCTTCCCACCAAAGTTGTAGCTATTTATCTACTTATCTGCTTTTGAACTTATAGGTGGGCTGGAGCTGAGGCAAGTAATGGGGGCTCACCCCTGACTATTCCAGCTGACAAGCTCAGGGTCTTTAACCACTCAGGCATTAGGCCCCCCTTATTTATCTGAGTAATATATAATGTGGGCAGGAGGGATCTTGAGTAAATGAGTTTTCTAGGTTTTTTAGCCTAAGATGCCAGAAAACAGGACACTGCTGATTTTCATATATCAAGTCAGAATTCCTGGTGTGTTGATCAAACATCTGTTTCTTCAATTTAAGATGGTTTAGTAAAGACTGGCTCTGGGCAAAGTTATTTGTGAATACCTGTTTTATAGTTGCTGAGATCTGAAATTGCTAGATTATCCCTTAGAATTGGCCAGTCTCTCCCTTTTTTAAGTAATAAAAGTGAAAAATAGCTGGACTATGTTTCCAAACTAAAGAACCAGTATCTCTACCACTACCGTGTTTCCCAAAAAATAAGACCCTGTCTTATATTTTTTTGAAACCTGAAATAAACACTTGGCCTTATTGCTGTGTGTTCAAAAGCCCAATTGGGCTTATTATCAGGGGGTGTCTTATTTTAGGGAAAACAGGGTATTTTAATTTAATTTTTGAACAGTGCCTTTCCACATTGTGGAAATGTTTGCTGAAGAGTAATCCTTAGCTTTAGAAGCATAACCCAAAACAAAAAAGAATAAAGGGAGCTTTTGCCTGAGGCCTTCAGTATTGGAGAACACTTTAAGTGATTGGACAACATCAGCTGGTAGAGTGGTGGAAAGGTGCAGGAAAATGGAGCATTTGAGTTGAGGGGAGGAGAAGGAATGAATAAGAGAAGAGAAACAGAACAAAGATTTCTACTTATTTTCTGGATGAAGGTTTTTTGTGCATTATATGTATCATATTTTCACTTGTGTTTTGGAAGTATGTGTGGGGAAAATGGATTTGTGAGTGAATGTTGTATTGGCTAAGGCAGAGGTGTGGGACTATGGCCCTTTAATGACTTGTGGACTTCAAGTCCCAGAATTCCTGAGCCAGCATTGCTAACTCAGGAATTCTGGAAGTCTCTAAGTCATAAAATGGGCCATAGTTCCACAACCCCTGGCTTAAAGAATGGTTTGTATTCCAGGACTCAAATCTTTTTGGTATCCAAGTTCTGGATTGCTTGTGATAATCTCTGTCATGCCTCTGTCAGCATCTGACTCCGAAGGGGAAGAGGAACAGCTGGCAGAGAGTGAGACCATAGATCCAATGGCTGTGAACTTGATCCTGTCCCTCTGTTAATGCAACCTAGTTGTAATGTGTAGATGTAATGTGGGTTTTAAGGTGTAGAAATTGATACCTAAAGATTCTAATCTGAGTGGTTTTAGGAGATGAATACAATTAATGTATTCCTAATTTTCCTCCTGTTTTTAAAATAGGCTTGTGAAACTCTTTCCTGTCCCTTTTCTAAACAAGAATATATATATATATGTTCTGTTACTAGAATCATCAAGCATTTATTTCCTATTTGAAAAATCCATCCCTGATGGAGGTTCTTCTGCAATGTAGATAAGATAGAGTACAAAATTATTGGATGAATTTGCTCCTGACTAGACTTTACTCAGTTACTAATCATAGGATGTGTCATAGTTCTCCAAGAAGCTTTGAGAAATGAAGCGAGTAAAATGACATCTATGGGGGAAGTGCAAAAGACAAAAATGATTGGAATATGCTCTTATTATAGGGTTATGTATAGGATTATGGTGATAATAGTAGTGAAATGAAGCCTACCACATTTGCCAATAGGCTGATAGGACATATTTGCAAAATTATTTGTGAATCAGATTTTGCAATATTTACTTTCAATTAGTTACAAAATGGACATATTTGAATATTAAATTTGTTTAAAAGGGGTTATTAATACATGAAACACCTTCTCTTCTGAATCAATAAATGTGTCTTTACTTGTAGGGAGAGATGAAACCATGCAGGCTGTCAGACCATCTTTCCTTGACTATTTTGAGCAAAAGGAGAAAGAGAATTGGCAAAACAACTATGGAAGGCAGGAATCTGAAAGAGGTTCCTCAGATTGGAGAGTTCCTCTGGATGGTGATTATGAATTCGTAAGTAAAATACTTTTGGCCTGTTCTTCAATTATAATTTCTCCTGTTTTTACTGATATGGAAAGAAATAGCTGCTTCAAAGGCAAACTTAAAAAACAACCAGAAAACACGTTAAAATATTTAAAAATGTAAAGTGTTTATTTAAAACATACAATTTAAAAACATTTAGAATGCAAATAAAACCAATGCATTGTTCAACCCAGTTATTTTCTGGTTATATTACGGCTAAATAATTCAGTTACTGTGAAAATAGTATACAGATTGTCCACAATTGAGCCTAAAATTTCCATGCTAAAAAAGTGAGTTTTGCCACACTTTATGAACTTTCCTGACATAGTTGTTAAGTGAATCACTGCCATTGTTAAGGTAGTAAAATGGTTGTTAAAGTGAATCTGACTTCCCCATTGACTTTGCTTGTCAGAAGTTTCCAGAAGGGGATCACATGACCTGGGGACACAGCAACTCTCATAAATACATGCCAGTTGCCAAGCATCCAAATTTTGATCATGTGACCAAGGGGATGCTGCAGCAGTCATGTGAAAACAGTCATAGATCACTTTTTTCAGTGCTGTTATAACTTTGGATGGTCACTGATTGAATGATTATAACTCCATATCTGTATAACAATTTGGGTGCTAAATGGCTACCATTCAGGGTGAAATCCGGCAGGTTCTGGAGAACCGGTAGAGGAAATTTTGAGTAGTTTGGAGAGCCGGCAAATGCCACCTCTGGCTGGCCCCAGAGTGGGCTGGGAAAGGCGATTTTGCAGTATTCTCCCCCTGCCACACCCACCAAACTACACCATGCCCACCAAGCCACACCCACAGTAGTGGTAGTAAAAAAAATTCACCATTGCTGCCATTATTATGACCACTATTGTTATGGCATTTCAGTAGCATATTTAGGTGACACGTTCTAGACTATACCAGGCCTGTCAAACTCGCGGCCTGCGGGCCAGAAGTGTCACGCGCTGGCCACCCCTACTCCGGGTTTAACAAGGGGGGAAGTCCCAATATGTCACGGGACGGCAGGTTTGACAACCCTGCTCTATCCTATAATGCATTTTGAGAGATGCAAAAATAAGAGGACCTAAATTTAAGTGACTTGGTTTGTTTGGGCTGTTACAGTGTTATTTGTCTTCTACAACTAGTTTTGATTAAAACGATCTTCAGGCAAACAAACCTGAAACTATAGTAATCATCTTGTTATTGAGATGTAAATTTTTAGCAAGTGTTTCTTGCAGTATTTTTAATACAGTCTTTCTCTGAATCATTCCTTCAAGCCATACTAAAGACAGAGAAGTGGGCCAAAACAACTATCAGTTCTCTTTATTTGTCTCCTAAATATTGTTTAGCAGCCCTTCCTATTAGAGTGCCGCACGGGGAGAGTTCAGAAGCATCCTGGAACACAGTTGGCAGCCCACAAATATTTGGCTCTTCTTTTTCAGCTGATCATAACATTGACAACTTTGGCTTTTTAAAGCTAATTTAGATAGTTGTAACAAGAGCTAAGCACAAAAGATCCTGGGCCTGGATTTAGTTGCTTTCCATTTCCTTCCCCGTTCTTTTTTTGCTTTCAGCCCATTCTTTTTAGAGTGCAAACTTGAGGTCAGGGACCGTCTCTTGTTTTCATTGATTTGTAAGCCTTTCTGGGAGTCTTTTTGGCTGAAAGGAAAGTATAAATGCCATAAATAAATAATTATTTTGACATTGACCGGGCTTGGAAAATTATCCTAATTTTGTGTACCCTTGATAGATTGTAAGAAGCTGGTGTAAGACATTAGATCTGTGTTGACAAGCTAAGTGCTTAAGAATCCCAATAAGATTATTGTGAAGTTTTCGACCCTTTTGATTTTATGTGAATACATTTCTTTTGTGAACTGCAGAATTTATTCTGTATATCAAATCTGATTTCTGGTTGCTCAGACTGTAATTTTGATTAACACTTGGGCAGATAACTTTTCATCTGCTCCTCCAGACCTCAGGGCTTTAACTTAGACGTTTTGCATGAGAAATCTAAGCATCTCTTTCAGGGTCATCTGCCTTTCTTAGAGGTGTCATTTACCACAGTGCTCAACTTTTAAAAACAGAATTCTGGTTGACCTAAACTGTTACTGAAAGAAATCTGATGTTTATGATGCGGCCATGTTCTTGTTATATTATGTATACCACTTCGGTGCGAAGGTAACAGCATTTTGTGTGCCTTTGACATATAGCCATGCTGGCCACATAACCACAGAAATTGTCTTTGGACAGCAGTGGTTCCCTCGGCCAAGAAACAGAATTGAGCGTTGTGCCTAGAGTCAGACATGATTAACAGGGAAAGCTTTACCTTTACTTTTTATAACAAATAGCTTAAAAATATAGCAAAACTTTAGCATGAAAATTTGTAGGTGATAAGTGTTGGGTGGAAGAGTTCTGTGTATAGAATTACTGATCACAGTAATGAAGAGCACTTGTAGTAATTTAATAGCAAGCTTTGACTAGCATTATAATCAAGTTATGCAATTAGTGACACTAATTTCACAACCTGATATAATGCTAGTTAAGGTTTGCTATTAAATTACCACAGCCTTGCAGTTTGAACAGATTATTTTAATTTACTAGGTTTTGTTGATAAGTGTTTTCTTCCCATCTTTCCTAAACTGCTCAGATTTTTATATCACAGAAAAGTTTTATATTGCATTTCTAATTTACTTTAAATCTCTTTAAGATTATTTGGCCTACCCAGTTTCATTTTTAAATTGGGAGATGTCAAAGAGATGTAAGAGGATTGTGAAACTCAGTGCAGGTTTACTCAAAATAGTGATGGAGAAAGGTATTCACTATAAATATTCATGCTGACGTGTACATGAACTTGGAAACTATATTTATTACCTTATTACCTTAAGTTCTGTTTAATAAAGTAGTTATAAAAGATGACATTTTTGTTCATTTCATTTCCCGCAGTGTAACCTGACAAAAATACTTTTGGGAAATGCCAGTAAGAATAACTACCTTTATTTCTAGAAAATGTGTAGCCTTTGAAACACATTAAAGACTACTGGGTGTTCTTTTACTGCATTTCATGTTTTAAAAAAAGTAGTTTCCTTTGATTCAATTTAAACTCCTGGACATTTTTATGTAGTTCTCTTGAACTACATAAGTACAGGATATGTTTGCCATTAATCTAAGCCTTTTTTCACAATCATTTTTTGAACTTCTCATCTAGCTTTCAGTTCTGAGGTTCCCTGGAGATTTTCCCCAAAAAGAAAATCAGCAAAGTCACTTAGATGTCATCAACTAACAAACTCAAGAATTTTTATTACAGGTCTCTGTCCTGAATCTAAAGATACTTTTTCTGTGATATACTAAACCTCCTTTTAGCAAAAGAGACTCTGCACACACGCACACACGCATACACACACAAAGACACACACACACACACACACACACACAGAGTGACATACTAAACATCCTTTTATCATGTCATCCTATAACTGAATTTTCTGTTTGTGTAAATGCTGTAAATGCTAGACCCTGAGAGCATATGCACCAAGACAAATTCCTTGGGTGTTCAACCACACTTGGCCAATAACAAAATTCTATTCTATTCTATTCTATTCTATTCTATTCTATTCTACATCTGCAATGCTATATTATGTTACTTTTATTACATATTACTTTTAATTTGCCTTTAACAACAAGTGTTAAATACTGGTTCAGCTGCACAAATCCAACACTGGTCTGGCGTTTCCTGTGGCAATGCAGCACTTCAGATTTGAAGGAGGAATGTTGGCTTTGGATTACATTGAGGCACCCCTATTGCTTATGTCAGCTTTAGGAGAGGCATCCATTCTTCTGGGTTAAATGGCTGCCATCCACAGTTGCTGCAGGATCCTTTAAAAAATTGCTGAGATGACAATCTTCCAGTAGCGCTGGGCGGCGGACACATCGGGAGTGAGCTCTCACACCGGTGTCCATAAAATTGCACCCCTGGTGGGCCCCATGGGGCACAGGCACTCCAAGAAGGATGCCTGCCATTAGGGTGGC
>JANHFP010008378.1:71665-86637 GCA_032468135.1 Calamaria suluensis | reverse complement strand
CTCTGGCATCCACTGGGGGTGCTGTTCCTTCTTCAGAGCTATCACTCTCTGCCTCCACCCCCAGCTCCCTAGATTCTATTGGAGCCTGCTCTTCTTCCAAGCCTAACTGCTCCGCACTGCTCTCTGCCAGCTGTTCCGCCTCATCCTCTGAGTTGAACGCTGGCAGAGGCATGACAGAAGCAGGAACTGCTACGATCTTGTAATCAAAATACTCTTCACCCTAAGGGGTTGTGTAGACATTAAGCAGTAGTCACATTTCTGCCGAAGACTAAAATTAAGTCATAACTATATTCAAATGTGGCAGCTACTTTGTGCTTGGTGTGTACTGGTGCTGTTTCTAGGAGATTCAGACATCCTCCCCCTGCTCATGATTGTGTACTGCAGGCTTTAAAAATGTTTACTTAGTAGAATAATGATCCCTAAAACCTATCAATATTGTAGAGTCCATGGTTAATGACATGTCCTGTCTTCTGTGCATTGTGATGCAAATCAATTGGGAAGACGGATTCAGGAGTGGGATTCAGCTGATTCATACCGGTTCGAGTGAACTGGTAGTTGTGACCTGTACCTTTGGTGCTATGCTACCTATTTAGTTGTATTTTTTAAGCTGTGCGCATGCGTGCAAGAGCAAAGCACATGCACAGAAGGCCGCACACACGTTCATATTTTTGGTGCTGGATCAAACTGGTTGTTAAATTATGGGAAGCCCACCCCTGGCTGGATTCATTTAATATCCATGGTGAATCACTTACTGTCCATAGGGATTCATTTAATGACCATGGTAAAATGGTTGTAAAATTGGGTCTGGTCACGTGATGGCTTGCTTTATGACTGCACTGGCTTACACAGGAATTCAAGTCCCAACTGTGGTCAGAGCTGCAGTGGCGCAGTGGTTAAAGTGCAGTACTACAGGCTACTTCTGCTGCCAGGAGTTAGCAACTTGCTTCACTTAGCAATGGAAATTTTGGGATCAATTGTTATTGTAAGTAAAGAACTGCTTGCTAAGATAATTACTAAGTCTGCAAGCTAATACTGTATATTTGAATATAGGCTATGATTGAAGTTACAATCTTCAGTATGATAAATGAAGCAAGCCTAACTAGTTAACACAGTGGCACAGCGTGTAAGGCAGCTGAGTTTGTCGATCAGAAGGTTGGCAGTTCAGCAGTTCGAATCCCTAGTGCCATGTAATGGGGTGAGTTCCCGTTACGTGTCCCAGCTTCTGCCAATGTAGCAGTTTCGAAAACACGTAAAAATGCAAGTAGAAAAAATAGGAACCACCTTTGGTGGGAAGGTAACCGCTTTCCGTGCTTTAGTCAGGCTGGCCACATCATCACGGAGACGTCTTCGGACAGCGCTGGCTCTTCGGCTTTGAAATGGAGATGAGCACTGGCCCCTAGAGTCGGAAAAGACTAGCACATATGTGTGAGGGAAACTTTTACTGTAACTAGTTAACTAAACTTACGCTTCATGCTTTTTTTAAAAAAAATGCATTCCATGTTGTTTCAGGACAACAAACTATGGACTATATGATAAAAATTTGGAGGAGGTTATATTTGCAAATAGTAACGTCTTGAATCAATCTGCACACCTGGTGCCACATAGTTGTCGTTTTCTTGACAATAGTATGGATTTGTTATCACCACTTTTGGGGGTGTTTTATTTAATTTCCAAGGCTAGACCATTGATTTGAATTTTCCTGATCCCATCCAGGTACTCCAATCTCTATCTTACCTTTTCCAAGAACAGTTAAGATCAGCTACGTTATGTCACTTGCTGTGGTGTTTAGAACAAATGTTAAGTCAATAACTGTTGAGTGAAATTTGTACAGAAAACTGGCCCAGCTGCTCTCTTGGAAACACTTGGGGTCCAGAGAAGCTTATGAGCCTGCAAAGAGCTGAGAGTCACTGGCTTTTCCCCCCAGTAGCTGTTGTGGCAAAGAATCCTTGCGTTTTGGGAAATGCTTTCACTGCACAACCATGAAGATAAATATGTATGATGATGCTTGAGACATTATCAGTATTGGAACAAATGTAATTTCAACAAATGCCAGAAGTCATCTCAGGACATAATTGAAAATTTTCAAAAGCAGATTTAAATGGTGATGCTTACTTGGAACCTTGATAATTAAAACATGCCCAGTGTCATTTTTAGTCCTTGTAGAACTGTTATTATTGAATTATTGATTGCAGTTCCAGCTTGCTTTATAACCACTTTTTTTCTGTACACTCAACAGGCACATTAAAGCATAAAATGCCCCCCCCAAAAAAACAAAAACAAAAACTGGATACTAAAATATGTGGATGAAGATAACATTTTAAATAATAGCAAGGGATGTGGAAATAATTCAACATATAAAATGAAAACTGGGGGAAAGCAGAAGATGTAGAAGCACTAAAATAGGTTTTACAATTGCAAACATTGAAAAAAAAGATTTCTACTTGGCTTGGAATGAAACACAATGTATATATCCAGTAAATTTCCCTATAGAGGTTTTTCAAATAATAAAATAGGATGTCTTTTTACAAATCTTACACAGTCTCCCCCCCCCCAATATGACAATGGGATAAAAAGTGATAGTGGAAACTCAAGCTATCTTAATGCCTGTCCTCCTAGGAAGTGTTATTTACTTTTCAATACAACATGTTTTGCTTCACAACTGTGGTGTTGTTGTAATCAGGCCTTCAAAATTTTGTTGCATGCTAGGCTAGACACAACCTACATATAAGATGCTTCACTTAGAGCAAAGTTTTTGTGATCCCAGGCAATACAGCACGAAGATATATTCCCACACATATTGAAACTTACCTAAGCCCTGGGAGAGCCTATTTCTATAAGTTCTATAAATAATTCATTTGAGCTTCAAATTTTCCTTCATTCTGTCTTCCCATAGACTTCATGGTTTCAATTTTAGCTCAGCCTATTAACTTCTCTTCCAATATAACCTTACTTAGCGGATCCAGTAAAGTTACTTCTTGACCAAGAACTTTAGGTTTCTTTTTCTTATCAACTACCAGTTAGCACAGCTGAGAGTCTCATATTATTAACGAAGTTGACTGCCAGACTAGATGCTCAAATATCACAATTCATCTATGTTATTCAGTAAAGAGCTTTATTGTATTTTCCAGATTTCTCTGTTGGATGTAAGATAATTGTTTAACAGTATTTTCTTCTGTGCTGTTCCTGGGTGGAAACAGACAGAATGAATTTAAGTATGAATAATGTCTACTGAGAGAATGGAAATAGACTAATGTGTCTGACCCTCTGTCAGGACCCAGTTTATGATCTAAAAACTTTAACCTGTGGAAGATGTTAATGGCATATTTGGAATGGAGTAGTGTCACTTAATCTGGAAAGGTTTGTACTTACACACCCATGGTGCAGTTTCCTGCTCTTCTATTTTTATTATAATTCTGGCAATGCTTGCAATTCTCCCATTCCATCTTGAGAAAACAGCCATATTGTAGTTATAAAATGGTCTCTGGAGGTCAAAATAGTGTATGATTACACTCAAAGTTATTGACTGAAGTGCTCTTGAGAACATGGAATTTACAAGCTGTTCTCAACCTAAAACAATTTGTTTAGTGTCAGTTCAAAGTTACAAGAATATTGAAAAAAGTGAGTTATGACTGTTTTTCCACACTTATGACTATTGTGGAATCCCCATGGTCATGTGATCAAAATCCAGATGCTTGGAAACGGACTCTTTATGATGGCTGCAGTGTCCAGAGGTCATGTGATCACCTTTTATAAGCAAAGTCAATGGGGAAGCCAGATTCACTTAACAACTATGTTACAAACTTAATAACTGGAGTGATTTATTTGCCAACTGTGGCAAGAAAAGGTTGTAAAATGGGGCAAAACCCATTTAACAAATGTCTCACTTAGCAACAGAAATTTTGAAAAACTATTTTGATTTTTCTAGTTTTGTGTCTGAAACCAGGATCCTTCCTTACTCCTTGTTTGTTTTTCTGCCCATCTGGATTTTGTATGAATATACGAAAAAAGACAAGAAACTTGCCATGGTAATTTTGTTCCAATGCAAATCTGCCTTATTGTTGCAGGAAATCAACATTGAAGCAATTTCTGGCTCACTGTAAATTTAGGAGGGGAGAATAAAAAACCAGAAACTAATTAGTTCAATCATGAAAAGTCAGTCGGGAATCTTTTTGAATACTGTATTTTGTATGTGCATGGCGTTTCTATCTAACATTCCTTCTATTTAAGTTTGCATGTATTAAATGGAGACCCTTTGGTTTAATCTTGGAGATATTCAGTATTTTTATTTGAAAAACTGTAAAGATGGAAGAAAATGATATTTTCACCAGACATCTAGCAGCTCTGGAGTGATTTGACACAACGGGACTTTTAATCAAAACACTCCACTGAACCCTGAATTAATATTTTCTTTTTGCATTATACTTCATTCTATTATTTCAGTTCCTGAGGGTTGCATGTTGAAGAGTCAGATCTGAAGGAAATATTTACAAGAATAGTGTAAAATTTTAGCTGGTCTAATACATTTAAAGGATTGTTGGTTAAAGTCATGCTGTCGTTATGGATGATAATGTTATCTTTCTGCCATTGGTTGTTGCAGTTGTAAGTCAAGTCAGTCCCAATTATACAATTTTTCCAATAGTGGCTAAGTGAATTACTATGGTTATTTCACAAATCACCCAGGTTCTCCAATGGGTATGTTTTCCCGGGGATTGGCAAAAAAGGTTACAAATAGTAATCACATGATTGTAGGATGCTACAATCAGTAGTAAATGCAAGCCAGTTGCCAAGTTCTAGGATTGTGATCACATGATTCTGGGCACCTGTAAATGCAAATGCAGTTAATAAGTCACTTTTTCTAAAGGCCCTCGTGACTTCAGAAGGTGGTTAAATGAACAGAACTTACCTGTAAATAATATTAGTTAACAATTTAGGATATTCATTGTACTATAATGTCTTCTCTTGGAGAAGTATTTAATATAGTACATGATATGCAGTTTTTGCTGAATTTTAAGACAAAGTAGTGTATCATTTCTTCTATAATAAAAGGAAAATATTCCCACTACCTGGGGATTAGGTATTACAACGGTTATGATTAAAAGTGCATTTTTGGCAAGGCAGTTGAAGATAGGAACAGTAATTAGGTCCTAGTGTTAACAGTAAATTTCATTACCCTTCTTTGCCAAATGTAAATTCCGTCATATTACTTAGCAAACCATTTAGTGGACAGATAATTAATATCTCATCTCCTACTTTCCTTTTGAAGTAGATTTTTTTTGGAGGTGGCCTGCAGTTACACAGGGCTCTGGAGCAGGGGACTCCAACCTTGGCAGCTTTAAGACTTGTGGACTTCAACTCCCAGAATTCTACAGCCAGCATACCTGTACCTGTAGCTTTCTGTTACCTCAGAGGTCTTAAAGCAGCCTTGTTCGGGAACCTCTGATTTAGTGCAATACATGGTTCCATTTTTCCATTTCTATCTGTTCTTTTTGTCTGTTGCAAGTTTACTCCATTTTATTTATCTTGCCTTATGTTTTACTTTAGTTGAGGAACTGGACAGTTGACGAACTTCAAAGACGACTTGGGACACTCGATCCCATGATGGAGCAGGAGATAGAAGAAGTTCGTCAAAGGTATCAATCAAAACGGCAACCAATTCTAGATGCCATTGAAGCAAAGAAAAGACGGCAGCAAAACTTCTGAGGAAAATCCTGGCAGTAGAATAGAAGTCCATAATTCATTACAATAAACTGTTCTACAATAAACTGTTCTATGACTACTATGTAGGTGGAATTCTATTTCTATTTGCTATAGCACCTTTTCTAACTCAGGTATGCCATTGAATGGAGTCCTCATGAAGACATCATGCTTTGTATGAATGGAATTTTTAGATACATTGCATGTTGCTTTTGAGAAATCCTGACTTAGCTGGGAGCTAAACTTTGTATTACAAATCAATACAGAAGTAGGAAATGAATTTGAATTAGATTGGTACTCAGAGTTTACAGTTTTTACAGTTCAGTTCCAAACAATATATATGTTGTATAATGTATTGGAATGTATAGTACACTTTTGTATGAAAAACCCAAGTAACCAGAACAATTCTGATGTGATGTTCTTGGACGAAGTATAGAAATACAAATGTTTGCTTCATTGAACGGTTAAAAATGTTGTGAAATCAGAGTCTTTACACACTAATCTGTTACCTAAATTGATCCAAAAAATATTCATCATCTTTTATATGTAGCAATCACTTGAGGTTAAACAATTCTTACTTTCATATTGCTGTATTGGTATAATGAACTTTTGAAATGAGTTAAAAAAGAAAAGTGATTCATTAGCAAATTTGCCTATCCTGCTCCAGCATTTGAAAAGGAACATAAACTTTATTTAGTCTAGAAACTTCTAAGAGCTCCATGCTTTTTTATTTCTTTTTTTAAAGTATTATTCTTCAGTGTTATATTTTTTCTTCATTTTTTATTTTTACTAGAATTTTAACTCTGAATGAATGCTAATATATTTTCAGTGATGTCTATCAGATAAAAAAAACATAACAAATCTTTTATTTTCAGTATTTTTTGTAGACTTTGTTTTAGCAGAGGAATGTCAATTCCCCTAGTTCTGGAAAAATGAGTATTGCTTTTGATAATAATGTTATTTAAAATAGTTAAGGAATTGTGGACTTTTGTATTATTTGCTACTTCAAGTTGAATTGGTTTGTAGTACTAGTTTTGAATTTAAACTAGCGTGTTTCCTTTTATTTGGAAAAATATACATATCAGTTAGGATCTAAGTGAAGATCTTGAGGACCAAATTAATTTCAAAATGCCATTTAGTTTAAAAAAAAAACCCACTACAATACATCTGTGATAAAAACAATTGCCTTCATTAATACATTTCATCTTTCCCCGAAAATAAGACCTGGTTTTATATTTTTTTGCCACCAAAAAGAGCACCAGGTCTTATTTTCAGGGGGTGTCTTCCACTGACTCACCTCATGGCGGAGGCACCAACAGCCCCGCCCAGCATGAGCCCGCTGCCAACCCACTTCTGAGGCCACTTGTCGACACTTGCCTGTATGTGAGGCCTGCTAAGTAAGTATGGCAGCTCCACCCTCCCATGTCCGCCCTAGCTTAATTTTTACCCATGCGCCTCTCCCCACCCCACACACCCGGATTGGGCAGGGTCTTAATTAGGGTTTATTTTGATGGTAGGGCTTATATTCGGTACATGTGTAAAAATCAAGCTATGGCTTACTTTCGATGTAAGTTGTATTTTTGGAGAAACATGGTACTTTGTGAAAATCTCGTTAGATTTGTACTAAGGGAAACATGATGGAATGTGTCTGCGACAGCTTCAAGTTTCATAAGTGTCCACAGAAATCTTCCTTCTTTCCACCCACAACATATATGAAACTATTGGAATGTAACAACCAAACTACAAAGAGAGGTCTATATAATTAAATGGAGTTCAGAATGTGAAAAAGGACTTGAAATTCTTCTGTTCTTGCAACAGCCTCATGTGCCTAGTACATTTATCCTCATTATTTTGACTTGTGGAGGATTACATAGAGAATGGTTGAAATATCATACTTGTGTATGGAAGACCCCGCATACAGCTAATAGTCCTGATGAATGTCTGTAATGTATGACACTGCAGTTTGATAACTTCCCACAGGAACAAAATAGAAATATATCATTATATCCTGCTCAAGATCTGGAAACATTTGTTTGATATGTAACACACCAAATTACAGATTGCATATATGTACTGTGTTTTGTGTTCCCACAGAGCAGGAAAGAAGAATCCTGTTTGGTCCACAAATTCAGGAGATGTTTTAAATTTTCATTTCTATAACTTTGTCTATCTTCTATCAGGTGGGAAGTTGTTGAGTTGGGCCATGTCCTTATTTCTCAAAGAAGAATGATAATTCTAAGTAAGCCGTGTTCTTTTCAATATTGATATTAAGGAAATACTGCTATTGGCTCAAACAAAATAGTTTGAGTTCTCTTCCTAAAAAATTACTCCATTAATATCATTGTTTCATCCTGGAATTTAGGAAAGCCAAGATAATTGATCTATTTTTATTAGCAAAACTTTTGTATAAGTTCAGGGCTGAAAAAGGAAATGTTAAGTTTATGTTCTACAGTATATAAAGCAATGTTGGACAGGTATCACATATGAGTTAAATTTGTCAGTTTCTCTTAGTTAAACAATCTGCCATGAAGACTAGAAATTTGCCATGAAGACTAGAAACATTGCAATCTGCTATTCAAATTAATAAAACTGTATGCTCTCTGTCCCGTTGAAATCTGTACCTTGTTTCCTGATTAAATTCTCTTTGCATCTATCCCTTTAACCTCTACTCTTAACAATTCCCCCAAAGAGTTCTCATTCTTGTATAATTCCACTACCCAAATAAAATGGGAAGATTTTTTTTTAGTAAACTATTAAAATAAATAGCTTCTGAATTGAAGACATTTTGTTTTTAGTAATGATATTTCTGCAGAATGTGACTCATGCATTTAAAATCCTATGTACATTGAAAAGATGGCAAGAAAAGATCTGTGCCTGACAGAACTACATCCTAGTCTGTTTTGTGGGTAAAATTTAGAAAATAAAATAAGAGAATGAAAGAGTATAGCAATTATAGCAATCAAGTTCCTTCCCCAACTTTGAAAACTACAAGAAATGAGGATTATGTTCAGGATGCCCATTCTCTGCGGTAACTTCAGCTGAAACAGGAGATCCTGATTCCTATTTTGGAGTCTTTTACAAGAATATATCACTTCATTTGTCATCCAGGCTGTATTTTCAAAGTATATATACATTCCATTCTCATGGATCATATGTACCAACTGAAGTCTTTTAAGTAAACTGTCACCTTTTTTCTTTTTTCAGTCTTAAATCCACTTAGTTTTAGTTCTGTGAGAAATTAAATGTGAAGCCAGTAGCTTTAATGTTTTGTAATAAAAGTTATACTGCTGTAATTTGAACCTTTCTCTCTCTTTTTTAGAGATCTGCCTGTTTTGTACATAATTGTTTAAATCATTGGTTTGTATATGGATGAAGATAATTTTTTATCTTATTTCGCTAAATACAGGAAACTTGTTTTGGATTTAAATATTTGTTTTATAGGACAAAATAAACTATTCTGCTTATTGTAAAATATTGTCTTTATCTGTCATAAGAACTGTTTTCTTGGAACACATCTGATTTAAATGCTCTATAGCACCACTGGATAATGAATTTTGGAAACTCTGCTCCCAGGCCCTGTGGTTTGCTGTTCATGCTTCATTATTTTGGGATTCTTTGAGCTCCCAGTGTCTGGAAGTTATAATCAACAGCATTCAGACACAAACCCATAATGTGGAATGGCTGCAGGATGCCATTTGAAACCAGCAGTTCCCTGGCTTTGAGTCCAAATTAACTGAAAATACATTCATTATGAGTCCTCCTAGACTCACAGCACCTAGTTACCTGTTTAAACTATTCCTCTTCAAACTGTTCCATCTCCTTGCCAAATACAGGAACAATGTAAACAATGGGCTGATTTCCTGCATGTAAAACAATTATCCTCCTTTTGTATCAGCAGGTACCAAACACTGTTCTTAACTGGACCCAAGATTTTGCTTCTCCCAATTTACAGTTGCACATTTGTAATTGAAATTTTTGGCACATAAACCAATAAAAGCTGCAAGCTATGGCTATTTTCATAGCACTCTTACCTGTCAGGGTTCCAGAAAATCCTTTTCTTCTAATCCATGAACTAAAGACAGCCATTTCTCAAAGATTCATCTTTATTAGAAACAGGCAAACTGGCACCACGAGTGAGAAAATGGAAACTAACTTTCCCGCTTTGTCATCATCTATTCAATTCCTCCAAATTCCATGCCCCACCCTCAAGAAGGTCACATTCTCCAATACCAGTAGAGGAAACCCTCTGATCACACCCGCACCACTCTCTAAGATAACCAGCTAGACAATGACATAAGTAGACATGTCTACCCACTTATCTATAACCCCCCTTCTTCTACTTTCCCACAGCTAGAGTTGGAAGCTTGAAACATCCGGCTTAATATGGTTTCCGAAGCTGACACCCATAATTAATCTTCATAATTAATTTCTAACAAAATTCAGTCCAATTTTGTTGAATTACATGATGCACTTGAACCACATGCATGGTATTTCATAACCATGAAATATAGCAGAAAATAAAATGGAATAATTTTAGTTGTGTTAGGTGTGGGCATAGCCTATATTCATTTGAAACATGCTTTCATAGGTCACTGTCCCAGTTTCCTTCACTGATGGGAATAATGCATCAGCAGTCTTCGCAAACCACTTGTCTTATGATTCACAGGTCAAAATGTAACCTTGGAGTGCTCTTATTTTAGTCAGAGATTGTATATTTTTAAATCTCATGATTAATGTGCATGCATGAACAAAATCCTGTAGAATACGTAAAAGACAGCAGTAGGAAATAATTACATCGGAGGCTTTCAATCATTTTGCAATGGAAAAAAAATGCAAACTATAAATCTAGAATAAAAGGAAGGGAATGTTCAAGAAATACACTGGCAGGGGAAAAAGCTTTTTACAACTGTAGGTTGTATTTCTTTTGCTGCCATACTTTGGTGACACATAGACTGGGCTTTCCTTTCTAGTTAGGAGGTGCAAAGCATTTGATAAAATTGGCCATAGTCCCTCCTTTGATAAAATTGATTAATAGTATGAATGGCCCACTATCAGATGGATTTACAGTTAAAAAACTGTACACAATAAGTGGTCCTTAAAAGGTCTATATATGGAGAGAGTTATGCGGAGGGGTACAATGTTTCTCTCCTGGACACAGTGCCTTCAACATTTTTGTGAACAACTCAAGTGAGAGTTTTACAGACAATACAGTACTGGAAATGGGGGTGGCTAATACCTAAGAAAATCAGTTCAGTGTTCAGTGGACGTTCTTGATAATCTTGAACATTGGGCAGTATCTTGAATTGTGCTGCACAATGGCAAGAAATGGGGGGGAAATCCATACCTAGCTTGACAATAGCACCTATGAGAGGGTTCCGAGTGTCATTAAGTGTGAGCCAATGCACAGTCTGGAACTGTTATGTCAACAAAGGTACAATGTTAAGACCACAGGAAGTGATGATTTTGCTTTGCTTTGCACTGGTTGGGCTGCACCTGAAACTATAGATTTGGATGCTGAAGATGTGGAAAGACTAGAGAAGAGGGACAAAGATGGTGCAAGGCTTGGACCAGTGGTGAAATCTGAACCAGTTTGTTACCAGTCCGCTGGCCATGCATGTTGTGCTGCACACCAAGTGTGTGCTGCACATGCGCATTGTGCACCAAACGTGCACTGCACACACATGTCCAGTATGTGCCAAAAGGCTTGGGAAGGCAAGTAAAACAGCAAGGGAGGTGGATCAGATGTGCCACATGATTTAGCTTCACTAGAAAGAAGGATCTCCTGCTTTCTAGCAAAACTAAACCACATGGCACAGCAGATAGTCAGAAATATCATTTCACAGGAACCGGTAGCTTTTTTAAACTATCAGTTCAACTGAACTGGTAGCTTTTTTTTAACTACCAGTTCAACCAAACTAGTAGCTTTTTTTTTACTACTGGTTCGCTGGAATCGGTAGTTTTTTATCACATCTGGTTCACCCGAACCCGAGTGAACCGGTAGCATTACATCCCTGGCTTGGACTATAAATCCTGACAAGAATGTTTAAATGAACAGATTATTATGTTAAGCCTAAAGAAGAGAAGACTAAAGTGGAGCCATAATGGCATTCTTCCAATGCTTGAGCATGCAAATGTATTTTTCTCAATGCTCAAGGTAGGACAAAAACAAATAGAAGGATGTTTGGAAGAGATTCAAAATATAGTCATTAGTATGCAAGGAAATAATATTGAAAGATTTTGGTGGTTATTGGGGTTACAATTACAACTAACAATCCAGACAAAAGAATCCAAATGGGTGGGAGTTCCTAAAGAAGAAAATATAAAGCCAGAATTGCAAACAACTTTATCTAATAGGGGGAAAAGGACAGGATAAGACACCAATATGACTGTAAAAAAAGTGATAATCTGCAAACAGAAAAAGGACAGGTATAGGAAATGGGAAGATAAAGTGGTCACAAAGAAATGAAGCAAATAGCCTATAAAACTGGTGTGTTAGGAAAGTAAAAGCTCTGAGTAAGCCTAGGATGCAAAGGGTAACAGAAAGGTCTTATTTGGATGTCTTAAAAATAACAAAAAATAGTGTAACTCAGTGAAAATGGTGACATCTTAAAGGCTACAAAAAGAGTTATTTAACTCCTAAACATAGTCCTCAATGTATGACCTGTTACTTCGTGATTGGTTTTATTTATTTATCAAATTTATTGGCTGTCCATCTTCCCACAGGGTAACTGGGCAAATGGAAGTAGTAAAAACAAAACTATGTAAGTAGAATGCTAGAAAACTATAAAGTACAAAATAGGTTGAAGTTACAGCCTGTCTGGGAAAAAGGACTTGTGACCCAGATCCACAGTCCCATTGGCCATTTCCCCGTCTCTCATGCAACAAACCTTTGGGCACGTGGCAACAAGACTGCATCGATGGTGGCTTGCATCCAGTCATGGTCACATGACTGCATTTTGCAATGGTTGTGTTGAAAACCATCACTTCCAGTTTTCAGGAAAATCGTTTCGTAGTGATAATGGGGTTTTTAATGACTGTGTGTTTGCTTAGCAACCATGACAGAAAACATTGTGAAATCAGTTTGGTTGTGTGACCGACCCATTTTATGACCATTTTGTCTTGCGATTGTAATGGGGCACCTCCATTACGATTGTGACTTGAGGACTACTTGTATTTTGCTTCAGCTTACTCCAAAAGAAAGTGAGTATTCCACTATACTTTGGCCACCTAATGAGAAGGAAGGACTCGCTGGAGAAGAATGTAATGCTGGGGAAGCTTGAGGGCCAAAGAAGAAGGGGACAACAGAGAACGAGGTGGCTGGAGGGAGTCACTGAGGCAGTAGGAGTGAGCTTGGGTGGACTCCAGAGGATGGAGGAGGACAGAAAGGCCTGGAGGAACATTGTCCATGGGGTCGCGATGGGTAGAACACAACTTCGCAACTAACAACAACAACAACAATTCCACTGACATGGTGAAAATCAGACTGAAGGGGTAACACTAATACAGAGTACTTTTTTACAAGAAAATAAAATCAGGTAACGTCCTTAATACATTCTGGGAGTTTTTCAGATGAACTACATTGAGGGAAACTTCATCTTTCCTTTCATTATTAGAATAACAATTCTTATATTATAAAGTAAGGCGTAAATCAAGAACCCCTAAAGTATTTAATCTTAATAAAACTCCACATAAGAAAGCTTAAACAACACGTATAAAGGCACTCCAGGCACAATTGAAAGCAAATAAAATTTCTAGTTGCTAAAATATATGATGGCATTCTGCGGAACTGATTTCCCAAGAGTTACGCCATGGTGCTATCATCATTCACTGGCAGTCTTCGGTCTCTTTTCAGTGCTGAACCTGTCATGCCTCTGCCAGCGTCTGACTCGGAGGTTGAAGAGGATCAGCTGGCAGAGAGCAATGATGGAGAGGTTGGAGCTGAGGAAGAGCAGGCCCAGGCAGAATCCAGTGAGCTAGGGGTGGAGTCAGGGAAAGACAGCTCAGAGGAGGAACTGGGAACAGCACCCCCACCTGACCCAAGGCAGAGACGCAGGGATAAACGGGCTCTGGAGAAAAGACTACTCAGGAGCAAGTAAGGGAAGGAACGCAGCTGAGTTGAACCCTTTAAAAGCCAGCCAGTTGTGATTAGCAGTGCTGGAATCAAAGAGTTGAATTTTCAAGTCCAGTATCTCTATGCTCTTGTATCTCTAGGTAAGAGGTTCCTCAGCCAAGTTTTGCTTTTTGATATCGCAGAAATTACCTTTGGACTGCAGCCAGAATTTGTCTTGGCAATTATTTACTTTGCTTTTGAAAATAAACCAACTTCAAAAGAGAGAAGGCATTTGGTTTTTTGTAATAAAGACTGTTTCTAAGTTCTTGTTTTGGTTCGTGGATTGCTTTGAACTGGGTCCATCACAGGCTTTTTCGGTGCTGTTGTAACTTCAAACGGCCATTAAACAGATGGTCTTAAGTCGAGGATTACCTCAATGTCCGCACAGTTTATTCTTATTATGCTCTGGGCACCCAGGTGGGTCCACCAAACAAGAATACAGATTCTCGGGGACAGAAGAAAACTTACCTGCCAAGCTGGGAGAACTTTTCCAATGTCATTTAAGTTGATTCCGTCTCCTTCTTCACATTTTCCTTTGCCGATTCTAAACCAGGGATAGACAAATGGGTAGAGTAAATTTATGTATTTTGTTTATTATTTATTAATAACCAGGGTACTTACGGGACCGCCTATTGCCAACATCAGCCTCCCATAGGGTGGGCCTTCTGAAAAGATATCAAGGCGGGGCCAATCTTACCTCTGGGCGAATGGCGTTTCAAAGGGAGGAAGCCACCTCAGAGGAGGCCCTGTTCCTTTGCCCCACTAGGCTGGGGGGCCTGCAGCCTTCAACACTCCAAGAGCCAGTTGGAACCGTTTCCCCAAAGAAAACACCGGGAGCCACAAAACCTGGGTGGGCGTGGCCAACGCAACATTGCTCCCGCCAAGTCACATGACACACACACTCAGCCACGCCTACCCAGGTTTTGTGGCTCCTGGTGTTTTCTGTGGGAAATGGATTTCTCTCTCTCCCTCCCATGTTTCCCTCTCTTTTCGCTCTCCCTCATTCTATCCCTTCAGCTCTCTCTCATTCATCTCTCCCTCACTTGGTTTTCTTTTTCCTCTCATTCTTTCTCACATTTGTTTTTCTCTTTGTCCTCTCTTTCTTTCTTTCTTTCTTTCTTTCTTTCTTTCTTTCTTTCTTTCTTTCTTTCTTTCTTTCTTTCTTTCT
>JANHFP010008378.1:2973-16233 GCA_032468135.1 Calamaria suluensis | reverse complement strand
CAATAACAATAACAATAACAATAACAATAACAATAATAATAATAATAATAATAATAATAATAATAATAATAATAATATTTAAAAGCCATCTTCTTAGTGTATGTCATACAAGCTTGCCTTCAATGAGCTGAAGTGTAAAATTGGTAGAGCACTAAAATGCACAGGTTAGACTACATTCGCTGATTCCCTTTGCTGGAACAATAAGTAATACACACAAATTTCAAAAAAAGTGTCTTTGGAATTGAAACTAGCTAAAATGGAAGCATGTTACCGAGATACCCTCAAAGTATACAATAATTCTACAATTTTCAAAGTTGTCCGCTTGTTCATTTCTGGCAGTTCTGGGAGAATACTGTCATATCCTTGCAAATGGAAAATGAGTCACTCTCACGCTTGAGTTCACAATTTTAATCTTATGGCACTCAAGCAAGGAAGACATGCTTCAATGGCAAACTGTGAACCAAAGCTACAAGTTTGGTGTAGAAATTGTTTATGTGACATTTGCTTTCATTTGGAATTGTTGTGCTTTATTCCTCTATTCTTCCTTAATTATCTCTAGGACCAATGAGGGCCTTCTATGCGAGAAGAATTGTTCCAGGAATTTGTTAACATACGCAAGAAGCTCCCACTGGATCCTGGCAATTCGAAGATATCATTTGCATGAAGCTTCTAGTAAAGTTGCCAATGGCACAACTTTGTGAATCGTAATGATTTGGTTTGATCATTTCCTTATCTGCAGCATAAACAGCAATGACAGGACAAACCGGAGGAATCTAGATTGTTGGTTATATGTAAAGACTTTCTCAGAAATAAGCAGCATCAGTATATTCTAGATCTACACTTTAGCACAATTCTTAACCAACTGAGTACCCAAGAGTTTAAAATGATTTAAGCAGAGGAATGGCTGATGTCAAGCTCTCCTTAATTCTGTAACATATGTGCTTAGGAAAGGAAAGCCTAAATTCATCTGTCCTGGAGTCAAAACTAGATGGCTATTATTATGAGGTGGGTTAGTGGGGAAACATTTTAAACTAACAGAAAAGTTGATTGAACCCAAAAAATTTGGAGAGTCAAGAAATCTATACAATACAGAAGACTGTGTTTAAAGAATGCAATAGAAAAAACAGGGCACATTTTCTGTATAAAATATGCAAGAGGAGGAAGAATTGGGTCATTGACATATTTTACATATCCTCAAAATACTGACTCAGCTAGGTAGCAAAATAAAGAAGCCAAACAATTTGTTATTTGCATAAGTTGTCATATCTCCTGTAACTGTTTTCTAGATCAGGGCTCTCCAACCTTGGCAACTTTGTGGACTTCAACTCCCAAAAGTCTTAAAGTTGCCAAGGTTGGAGAGGGCTCTAGATGGGGAATGCCATGAATCAAACTGAATGTTTTAACTCATGTGACAAAACATTTGGCTGCTATAATCTCTTTTTGCACCAAGGTTTGGTCAAAAAGATCAAGAAGGCAATCATAATGGTGCAATCCAAGTTCTGGTTTTTTTTTTAATGTGCAATTAGTTTTTTAAAAAAAACATTATACTCTCCAAACAACCTTACTTGGCTCTGCTGGCCAATCCCATCAGTACTATCTATCCCTTGTTATCTTTTCATCTGCCTCAGAGAAAAAACAACAACAAAAATTGATTAAATTTTTTTTAAAAAAAAATCCCGCAGTCTTCTTTTCATTCTAGTAGGTTTCTTGGTTTCTTAGTTTGTACAATTTTCTCTCACTGGAATGCTGTAAAATTTCCAGGATTACTGTATTTCTTGGAATGAGGGATTTTATATTTTACTATTTCTGTATCGTTTTCCTCCTGAGGGAATCTCTAATAGTGCATTTTAAAAAAAGAACACTATTCATTAAAGCAATTCAATACAGCAACCGTACTGTCAAAGAACAATAAAAGTGGTGCTAAACTGTATTCAAAAAAAAATCATTCAAAATTCATCCTGGAACAAAGTCTTCCAGCAAATGATGAGTTGCTTGATGGTGATGGGTGGCATGTAAATTTAATAAGTAAATAAATACCCGTGTGAATCTGCATTGCTTTATGTTTCTTGAAACCATGCACCAAAAGGGCTATCTGGCTTTTCCCCTTCTTCTGATTATGCAACTCTTAGAACATATAGAGGGACGTTGGAGCCCAGCCCCTGCTTGAGCAGGAGACCCCCTATACCAGGGGTCTCCAACCTTGTCAACTTTAAGACTTGAGGACTTCAACTCCCAGAATTCTGGGAGGTGAAATCTGCAAGTCTTAAAGTTGACAAGGTTGGAGATCCCTGCCCTATAGATTCCAAAAATGATTGTCCAGTATCTTTTTGAAAGCCTACAGTGATGGAGCCAACACAAGCTCTGAAGGCAAACTGTTCCATTGGTTGATTGCACTCACTGTTAGAAAATTTATCCTTAGTTCTAGGTTGCTTCTCTGTTTGGCTAGTTTCCAATCCATTGTTTCTCATCTTGGATTTTGGGTGCTTTGAAAATTAGTTTGAGCCCCTTGTCTTTGTAGGAGCCCCTCAAATATTGGAACACTGTGATCATGTCTCCTCTAAAAAGAATGACTGTCCTCTTAGGGCAAAACACTGAGAAGATCCTACTACTAGTCAATTCCAGACTGCTGGGAAGACTTATGAGCAAAGGCTTTGCAGAAAATATTGCTTGCAAGGGATTTAAATAAGAAAATATGTTTTTTTGCTTCGTTTTTTTGCTTTGTTCTTTGCTTTGATTCTACTCAACCCTCTGTCTCCCCAAAAGTAGCAAATATATATCCTCTTGTCTCATAACAGGTAGTGAAGATTATCAAAGCTTAAAGACCACTGCCACCCTGCCAAATGCCCTTTTCATGGAGCACCTAACCAGATAGCAATAGCGCTTAGACTTGTATACCGCTTCACCATGCTTTCTAGTCCTCTCTAAGCAGTTTACAGAGTCAGCATATTGCCCTCAACAATTTGGCTCCTCATTTTACCCAGCTCGGAAGGATGGAAGGCTGAGTCAACCTAGGGGTTAAATGCTCCCAGTTCGGACTGGTTCGGCCATCTGGTAGCAAAAATCCCAGGCCCCACCCCCTCTGTGTGTCAGAGGCTTTTAAAATGTAAAAAAAGCCTCCCATGATCGCCAGCAGCTCAGCTGGGATCGTGGGTGGCTTTTTTTTAACTTTTAAAAGCATTTTTACTAACAATTCCAGCGAATACTTAGGTAGGTAGAAAGAGATGCTTTCAAAAAGTAAAAAAAGGCCATGCCCACCCAGTCACATGACCCACCACCACCACCAAGCCATGCCCACAGAGCCAGTAGCAACCAGTAGCAACTGATCAGCAAAAGTAGCCTGCAGTAATGCCCTCTAACCACTGCACCATACGGCTCCATGGGGACCAAGAGAAGGTGGTAAGAGGAATGTGAATAAGGGCTTCTACATCCCACTATAATTCTTTGTTACAAACACTTACATTTACACAGCTAATCCTAGATTTATAGTCACAATTGAGCCCGACATTTCTGTTGCTAAGGGAGACGGTTGTTAAATAAGCTTTACCCCATTTTGCAACCTCCCTCGCCACAGTGGTTAAGTGAATCACTGCAGTTGTTAAGTTAGTAACGCTCACAAGTGTGGAAAGCGGTCATAAGTCGCTTATTTCAGTGCCGTTGTAAGTTTGAATGGTCACTAAATGAAATGTTATCGTTTGAGGTCTGCCTGTAACCAAAAGCTGCTGTATTCAAAAGAAGAAAAGGTATTGCAGCAAATATTATACAGTATAATATTCGGTGGTTTTGAGGGGTATAATGCTAAATGATGAAAAAAGCAAAAGAGAGAGAGACAGGCAGACAGAGAGAGAGACAGAGACACACACATACACACACACAGAGAAAGAGAGAGACAGAGAAAGAAATGTATCATGGAACAAGACTATGGCTCTGGCCAGTTATGATTGAACTGAGGAAAGAAAGGACAGAGGTAGTCATTTTCTTTCACTGATGTCTTCTCTTGATTTCCATAGCAACAGTTAGATGGTTATCAGTTCCTTAATGTGCGGCCTTTTTCAGACTGCAAGCCACCTGAATAAACAAGGAAAAGTTCTAAAATTTATAGATTTGCACATAGTTCTGAGTTATCACCAGAGGGCAGTACAGTACTAAAATATACAGAGTGTCAATCCTTCAGATGTGTACCTTATTCAGCAAATTTATTGAATTAAAGCTGGTTCTGATATTGAAATTTTTTAAATCCTTAATTTGCCAATGATGCTTATCAATGATCGTTACTGAATGCAGTTGACTTACAATATTTCCGGCTAGTAAACCTCTATTTGAGATAAAACATTAAACATTAAGCTTTTTCTATGTGATGTTTACAAGAATCTTAAAATATATTAAAAGTAACAGTATCTCAAGTAGTTGAAAATTAATTTTGCCCTCATGGGTATTGGCATCTTAAATTTAGCTGCTATTATGTTATCATATACATCTACATTGATAGGGAATGTAATACATTCTGAGCAGGAATACGTTTTATTCTGTCCGCCATACTGATGCTATGATTCAGAATTCAGTAACACTTATGTTCAGTGTATTTCTTTTCTCCTCATGACCCCAAATAAGATTTTATTTGATTAGGGTTGTTGTAGGTCTGTGAGAAACAAAGAAGCAACTGTAAGACACATTAGGGAGACCCCCAAAAATGGGCTGTATTCTACTTGGCCAGTCTAATTTTTACAATTGAAATACTATATGTAGGCACTATAGTCTGAGTTCAAAAGTCTGAAAAATAACTGCATGTTGCTTTTTCTGTGCAGTGGGGGATTATTGCTGGAATGCATTTTAAATGTTCAAAAGATTACCGTTTGCGTTGTTTTAACATTTTAACAGAGATGGAAGGGACTTTATAGGTCATCTAGTAGTCCAACCCTCTAGTGAAGCAGGAGACCCTACACCATTTCTGACAAATGGCAGTCCAATCTCTTCTTGTAAATCTCAAGTGATGAAGCTCCCACAACTTCCAAAGGCAACTATTGTTCCATTGGTTGATTGTTCTCACTGTCAGAAAGTTCCTCCTCATTTCTAGGCTGGTCAGCCTTGGTCAGTTTCCATCCATTATTCCTTGTCTGGCCTTCAGGTGCTTTGGAAAACAACTTGACCCCCTCCTCTTTGTGGCAGCCCCTCAAATATTGGAACACTCATGTCTCCCCTGGTCCTGTAACCGTTGTTTATATCTTTTAGTCTCCAGTCCCCTGGAAGGGTAAGTAAAAATTGGAAGTTTCCAGGCTGAGGTTTTTATTACATCTGACAAAAACTAACCACTATATTCCACAATACAACTTTCATAGCAGCTATCAGCTGTGAAGGTGGGAGTATCGTAATTTGGAGACATTTTGCTGCCTAGGACCTGGGTGATTTATTATTGAAGGAAGTATGAAATCTGTGTTATTAGCAAAAAAAAATATACAGGACAGTATCAGGTCATCTGTTCATCAGCTGACGCACAAGTGGGACACTCAGCAAAACAACAATCCACAAACATTACAAGCAAGTCTATAAGAAAATGGATGAAGAAGTTTGTTCTTTGCTTGGGTTATTTAATAAACAGTGTGGTATATTTGAAACAGTTGGTCCACCATCACCTATAAATCAAAATTTCATTACACATAGGTCATAGGAATAATTACAGTTCAGGTATTTTTTAAAAAACAAAACAACACCCAGCAGGTGATGCCCACTGACCCAAATTTAATTTAATTTTAAATGACAGAATCTGCAATAAAGCTAAATTTAGAAATATCTTTGTATTTACACATGAGGCTTTTTACTTTTTGACATTTATGTATGACATAGTGTGAAAACTTGTAGACTTATCCATCATGTTAAAAGGTTGTTAATCACTGCTGGCCATTTCCCTTAAGAACTGGAAATATCAAAGATTGAACTAATGAGTTGGCCTTAAGGAACTGGGATTGATAATTACATGCTAAGGTCTTTCAAACAGCTAGGAAACAAAATCCTGATCTTTTTCTATTTTAAGCTAACCCTAAAGACAAGAGTCTTTAGACTATTTAGTCTAAAGTCTAAAGACTAGAGTCTAAAGACTAGAGTCTAAAGACTAGAGTCGGAAATGACTAGCACATACCGGTATGTGTGAGGGATACCTTTACTTTTACCTAAAGACAAGACTCTCTTTAGTTTATGTCAGATCCAAGTAATTTCATGGAATTATAATTTTCCTGGGAACAAAATTGAAGTGGTCTTTTCAATTTCCCCATCTAGCTTGCAAACCTGATATTCCCTATTAAGTATTCCTATTCATATTCCTATTAAGTATTCCCTAGTAAGGGGCATGCATAAGAGCACTAGCATGCCTACCATCCCTGTCCTAATGTTCTCTTTATTTGTATTAATTGTATACATTCAATTCATGTTTATATCTATATATATTACCTAATATGTAATTGACAAATAAAATAAATAAAATATCAACCAGATTCAATCGTGCATAAGACCACCAGCGTGTCTACCATTCCTGTCTTAATGTTTTTCTTTATTTTTATTCAATTTTATATCCAATTTATACTTATACTTGTATATATTACCTAATATATAATCGACAAAAATAAATAAATAAAAGAAGAGATTGCTGTAGCCGCTAATCAGCCCAGGTCCGCCACACGCACACCAGCCGACACACACGACAAATGCCAAGGGTGGTTGAAGAGACCTTTATTCCACTTCAGTGACTTCAGCAGACACAAGCAAAGACAGCACTGAAGTGCCTGCTTTGCTTCCCCTTTTTATATATATCCGCCAGGTTCTCCACCAATCAGGATTGACTTGTCAAATTACTTCCCGACGTCAGTCTTCCCGTGTGATCCCTCCACGGCGCATCCATCACCACACCCTACCAGTGCTTATTCCCGCCCCCTCTTTATGCTATATCCGGGTGTCCTTGTCGAGCCCTTCCAGCGCTGCTCCGCCGTGGTGTGGCTTCCAGGTTGTATGGCAGGTTGTATTCTGGCATACAACATACTGCCCCCCCTTCACCAGGAATTTTCCTATAATTCCAAACGAAAGAACACAGAATACATTCTTGGTTAGCAGGTTATTACGACCTCAATCTGGGTTTCTGGGGATATTTATGATGGAACCGCATCACAAGTCGGGATGCGGACATGTCACTACTCTTTACCCAGGATGTGTCATCAGACAGGTACCCCTTCCAATGGACTAGGTATTGTAGAGTCTTTCCCCGCCATCGTGAATCTAATATTTCATCTATCTCATAATTCCCGTTTGAAACTGGTGTAGGGGTGTGAATTATTAATTTATCCGGGGCTTTTTTTAACAGATTAATATGGAATATGGGGTGTACCCTCCCTAATCGTTTTGGTAACTGTAACCTTACCACCACCGGATTGATCTTTTTTAGTATCTTGAACGGTCCGATATATTTGGGCCCTAGTTTCTTGCTAGATAAGTCGGTCCTGAGATACTTCGTTGACAGGTACACTAGGTCTCCTATATCCAGTTCCGGACCCATGGTTCTCCCCTTATCCTCATATTGCTTACAGGCATTAAATGAATCGGTTAACGACTGATAGACCTGATCCCAGCTCTTTCCTCGCAATCCTATCCACTTCCCGGGATCCATATCCGGGTCCGGGTCCCTTCCCGATAACTCAGGGAAAACTACTAATTCTCGGCCGTATACCACCTTGAACGGGGACATACCAATGCTTCGATGTATCGCGTTGTTGTAGGCTACTTCTGCCAATGGTAGGATCGTAGCCCAATTATCCTGTTGGGCAGATACATATGTTCTCAAATATCTCTCGACCATGGCGTTAGCCTTCTCGGCCACCCCATTGGTGCAGGGATGATAAGCAGTACTTAACCCTTGGGAAGACCCTACAGCTTTTAAGAACATCCTCCAAAACTGTGCTGTGAACTGTACTCCTCTGTCTGACACTATTCGTTTGGGGATACCGTGCAATCGATAGATACGGTCCAGGAACAGTGCCACTAGTTTTTTAGCGGAGGGTAACGATTTGAGAGGGATAAAATGACCCTGTCTGGAAAATAGGTCAACAACGGTCCAGATAATGGTGAATCCTTTGCTAGGAGGCAAGTCTACCACAAAGTCCATTGCTATCTCTTCCCAAGGGTACGATGGTTTTGCTACGACCTGAAGCAACCCCCATTTCTTCCCCATCTTGGGTTTCGTTCTTATGCAAATGTCACACTGGTTGAGGTACTGTTGGATGTCTTTGCGCATTGTTGGCCACCAAAACTGCCTCCTTAATAGATGTAATGTCTTTAATACCCCAAAATGACCCCCAAAAGGACCTCCGTGTCCATGTTTCATTATGAATTCACGTAACCCTGTAGGTACATATATACGGTTCCCAACACATGCAAGGCCTCTTTTCCAAGTAACAAGCGAATGATTCTTATTCAACCAGTCATCGTTCTTTTGTGCTGTCCGCATCCAAGTCCATAAGTTCCCGTCTACATTCCGTAAGGCCTGATCATTAGGAATCAGTGGTTGTAGTGCTACCTCTCGGGCGCTATTGTATTGGGGCATTCGGGATAAGGCGTCAGCCAGGAAGTTCCGGGCCCCGGCTACATAGCGTAAAACAAATCTAAACCTACTAAAGAAGTGTGCCCATCGTACCTGTTTCGGTGACAGACGACGAACTGACTGTAGGGCTATGAGGTTTTTATGGTCCGTCCACACTTCAAAAGGTTTAGAGGCTCCTTCTAATAAATGACGCCAAGCCAATAAAGCCCAGCGGATGGCAAAAGCCTCCCTTTCCCACACCGCCCAGTTTCGTTTGGTGGCAGTGAACTTGCGGGATGTATAGGCACAGGGATGAAGAATCCCCCTCCATCCCTCTGCAGGAGAACTGCTCCTACCGCCACGTCACTGGCGTCCACCTGCACTATGAAGGGCTTGTGCACTTGGGGATGTGCCAGTATTGGTTCCTCGGAGAATAGCCCTTTCAAGGTATCAAATGCTGTACTACATTCAGGTGTCCATTGATGAGGTGGCTTTCTCCGCCGACGCTACTGGTGGCCATGGGCAGTCTGCTGCCCGGTGCCCCGGCTGATCACACCGGAAACATCGAAACAATGGTGGTCTTCCTATCCCCCTTTCGGGTGGTTCGGTACGGCTATCCGCAGTGCTAGTCGGCGGTCCTCGGAGCGCTCTTCCCCTTCCCATCCCTCGACCACTGGACTGCCTCTCTCGGCGTAGTCCAATGTCCAGCTGTATCGCGGCCTTAAACCACTCCGTGAGAACGGGAGGCAGGCCTCGATATAGGCATGCTTTACGTAGAGGGGGATCCAACCCTTGTTTAAATTGATTGATGAGCATTCGTTCGGACCATGTATCCAGCCGAGCCATAACCCGTTTGAAACTTGCCACATAGTCCTTCCCAGGCTTCCCTCCCTGGACCAACTCCATCAGCTCCTCTTCTGCCGCCTCTCCAAGACTTTCATCATGAAACCGCTGTTTCATGGCTTCCAAGAATAACGCCACGTCACCTAAAACAGGTGACCGTCTTCTGTGGAGGACGGCAACCCACTCAGCCACCTCCCCTGTCATAACACTGGTAATAGCTGCGATTTTAGCCCAATTAGTTGGGTAAAGGGCCCCGTACAATTCCATATGCCCAATTGCTTGGCCCAAAAACACAGACAGACGATCTGGGCTCCCATTGTAATGGGCTTGTAATGGTGGAGGACCCCATATTGGCTGGGGTGCAATCCCAGCAGCCCAGACTGGCGGTGGTGGGGGTGGTGCTCCTTGCCGCCCCCCCAGCCCCAAAGACCTGAGATCCTCCAGGCCCTGTAGGCGTAGGAAAAGAAAAGGAGAAAGGGGTAAAACCCCCACTAGCCCCTCTACTTACCCCCTGGGTGGGAATTCCCCCAGTTGGAGGCTGCTCCACTGCCTGAAACGTTGTCTCTCCAGGATAAGGCCCAAACTCCTTTTTCAATCCGTCCCATGTTGAACGGCATTGGGCCAGGTCTCCGGCCTGACCCAATCCCTGCGGCCCAGCAGGCCCAGTCCACATTCCAAGGGGAGGGGCGTACGTGGGGGACGCCTGTTGCGACGTGCCTGGCAGGGCCAGCGCATTCCCGTGCCACCAAGCACCTGCTCCCGACAGTCGCGACGCTGCCATCTTCACCTCTGCCTCACTGGTCCGTATGCTTCTAGCGCGGCGGCGTCCCTGAGCCGTCTTCTTCCGGCACTTCCGGGGTCCGCCAACGGCCTGCTGCGCCGGCTCCAGAAGCCCCTGCGACCGGGTGACCGGCCCAGCGTTCTTTGAGTCCGAAGCGGAACGGCGAGCCGAGGGGGAACCAGCCGAGCTGCCCCCTGATGAACTGGCCGCCGCCGTTGCTCCCTTCGTATCGGACATCCCTGAGTCGCCGAAACGCCGAACGAGCGTTTAAGGGGGAGTGCTGTCTTTCTGCTGGCGTCGTTGTTCCCACAACCACAGGACTCCAGAATGCGGGTGGTTCAGCTCTTTATTTCTCAGTGACAGCAGCAAGGGAAGCAAAGACAGCACTGAAGTGACTGCCTTGCTTCCCCGTTTATATTTCCCTCGCACCGCTCTCCACCAATCCCCATTCTCCACCAATCTTTGTTCTCCACCAATCCAAATGGTCTTACACGTAAAGCGAGCGCCCGACGTCAATCTAACCACGTGACCCCTCCACGTCGCTTCTATCACCACACCATTAGTGCATTTCCCTCACCCCCTCCCCTCTCCGGTCGTTCTCAGTTGTTCTTCATCGTTCACCGCTGCTTCTCTGGGGTTTTCCTCTCAGGTTGTATTCCAGCATACAACAGTTTTAGTCTAGGTCTATGAATAGGTCGTGAGGTGCTGAGGTCACTGAGAAACCTCTATTTACAAGAGGAAGGAGTAGACTAGGAAATGTGAACACAGGTTTATAACATGTACCTATGTTTACAATACATGCAGGCAGTCCTTGACTTACAACTATTCATTTAGTACTGTTTGAAGTTACAACGGCACTGAAAAAAGAGATTTATGACCATTTTTCACACTTACAACTATTGAAGCATCCCCATGATCACATGATCAAAATTAAGATGCTTGGCCTGATAAATATGATGTTCATATTTAGGACAGTTGGAGTATCCTGAGGTAATGTGATCAATCACCTTGTGTGACCTTCTGACAAGCAGAGTCAATGGGGAAGCCAGATTCACTTAATAGCCATATTACTAATTTAACAACTGCAGGATTCACTTAACAACTGTGGGAAGAAAGGTCATAAAATGGGGCAAAACCCACTTAACAAGAGTTTCACTTAGCTATAGAAATTTTGGATTCAATTTAGGTGATATGTCAAGAACTACCTTTATTTTTTGTATCATGAGCAATTTCGTAAGCGGCATTCCTTCATTATAATGCTTTTTAGGGGATTTTTTTTTTGCCAAATACATATACCTTTTATGCACCTTACGTACTGTTCATATTTTTGAGTTTTAAATCAGCAAACCCACATCTCAAGAGTTACATCTTTTAGAAAATGTTTTCTTCCGTAAATAGGCTCAGGATGTTCAATTAGCCTCAATGAGGTTTATTTCTAGTAAGAAAGCATAGTGTAAGAAAATACAGGATTATGACCTAAATTTGCTAATATAATCACAAGTGCCTTGGAATTAGTTATATTGAACACAAATAGTATTTATGTCAGGGAAGACATGTATATTATTACAATCCATCTGTTATATAAATCTAGTTTAAAGATGACTGAGAAAGAGAAAGATAGAAACTAGCACATTAATGATTTTTCTCTTCTTGGTATTCATCAAGTGATATCAGAAAAAAGTTTCCAGTAATCCAATAGAAAACAGATTTGAAACTTTTTTCTCTTGTTCTTTCTCTGGTAATGTGACTTTTTTTTTTTTACTCTCTACAAATAACTTTTTGAGGGCATAAATGTTGCTGAGGAAGCAGAATCTGATAGAAAAACTCAGGAAAACTTAGAGTGAGCAAATGAAAGAATGAACAAACATATAAAGAAACAAACATATTAATGAATACTATGTAAAAAAAAACTGTAAATATTAGTTGAGTTCTGACTTATTATAGATTTGATTTGCATTGAAGCACGTTTCTATTTCAAATATGTCATATTTATTTCAAGTGATTTTTGAGGTCCAATACTTTCCATATCCCTTAGCATGGGTCTATATAAAGTAATTGGCAGTTCCTATGCTCAGAATAATCTTTTTGTCATTTGATTTTTTTCCACTTTTTAAAATGTTTATTAAAAAAAAGAATAGGATGGAAACCACTGTATAGTTAGGAATATATGTTACTACAGCCTGTTGGTTCAAGTGGAAAAATGACTGTTTTCTGGATCATAGCTCACATTTATTTTTCCTAATAACACTAAATGTCAATATCTGAAACTCAATTTACACATTCTCACTAAAGCATAGAATCATTACTTCTTAATAATCAAATATAATTCTCAGATGTTTTTAAAACTTACCATAAATGCTTGCATATAAGTTTAATTGTGGATAAGCTGGCACTCAAATCTTTAACAAGAAAAATATGCCACCCACAAAAAAGCCAACCCTTAAAAATGTCTTGTGTTTTAATTTTCGTAGTCCATGGCTTATCCATTTTTCATAGCATTTTTGTAAAAAATGCAAGAGTCAGCTTATCTGTGGAGAGGCTTAGATCAGTGGTGGGTTGCTCCCGGTTCGCACCGGATCGCAAGATCCGGTAGCGCTGACCAGATGTCGTCATGTAAACCAGTTCCCTCCTCCCAGCACCGGTGCAATTTTATTTTTTTGCAAGCTAAAACAGCCCGGCAGAGCTAAGCCTCGAGTAGCCATCCTTCCCAGCCTCGAGTAGCCAGCCAGGCCTAATTAGAGGAATTCCCAGCCTCCAGTAGCCAGCCTACCTTCTCTGCCTGTCTTCGGAATTGAAAGGGAAGACTTGTAGGCCGGATCCAGGCATTAGAAAGGCATGTTTACCTAATGTTTACCTAGGGCATGTTTATCTACCTAATTCAGCAAACACTTTGGGACAAAAAACAGGATGGGGTGGACAAAAAACAGGGGTGGGGGTCCTGAAAAAGAAAGGAAAGAAAGAGAGAGAGAAGGAAAGGGATGAGAGAAAGGAAGAGAGGGAAGGGAGAGGGAGGAAAGAAAGAAAGAAAGAAAGAAAGAAAGAAAGAAAGAAAGAAAGAAAGAAAGAAAGAAAGAAAGAAAGA
>JANHFP010008370.1:249041-259993 GCA_032468135.1 Calamaria suluensis | reverse complement strand
CCACCTTTGGTGGGAAGGTGACAGCATTCCATGAGCCTTTTGTGCTTAGTCATGCCAGCCACAGGACTACAGGGACATCTTCGGACAGCGCTGGCTCTTTGGCTTTAAAACAGAAATGAGCACCGCCCCGTAGAGTTGTGAACGACTAGCATATAAATGCAAGGGAAACCTTTACCTTTTTACATAATTAGGAAATTTATTGATAATTTGGAATGCTTTTTAGGGTGATCTGAAAAATCAACAGTAATTTGGAGAAAATGTTAAAGAACTTTTAAATCATACTTCAGAACTTTATAAAGCTTTTATAAAGCTTGCTACATTTAAATTTTGCCATTTGAATGCTCTAGATAATGATTTCTCATTAAATCAATAGCTGAACTGTGATTTTTAAAAGTGAGCAGTATTTTACAGTAGTTCAGACAGTTTCCCTTCATTTCATACGTGATTGGGATGCATGAGCTAGCCCCAACCCACAACAGATGCAGGACCCACATGTTTGACTGATGTGCAGAACAGATGCATTTATGGTGATACATAAATAGGGGGTCTTTACAAGGCCAACAAATGCATGAGCTTTGAGGTGCCTTGTTCATATTTGCATCTTGGCATATGTGGCTATTTAGCAAACCTTTGCAAACCTTTCCCACCAATGTTCCTGGATAAAAGGAGTTTTATAACCCACCCATGTCCCGGCTTGAATTATAAGCATAGTTCATCCCTGAGTCAAGAAATCCTTGAAAATATATCTTTCTGCAGATCCATTTTCATCTTTGCAGGTCCAGCTCACTTTGGAGGCAATAGTATCTGAATACTACGTTGTGAACCAGTAGTAAAGATAAGTGGAACCCAGCCCTGGACAAAGGTTCCAGGCACCTTCCTACCAAAGGTGGTCCCTATTTTTCAACTTGCATTTTTACATGCTTTCGAACTGCTAGATTGGCAGAAGCTGGGACAAGTAACAGGAGCTCACCCCATTACACGGCACTAGGGATTCGAACTGCCAACCTTTCAATCGAAAACCTAAGCGACTCAGCGACTGAGTCACCACATTGCCACAGTGACACATAACTAGAGGGAACAATAAATTATTTCATGCCACATAATAGACATATACTTCATGGTGCACAATGCACACAAGAGCAGATTATTCCTCAAGCATTTTTCCCTTCATTTTAGCCTTCCCCTTCTCCCTATCAAAATTAGCTAATTACTTAGCATTGGAACTCTTTGGGAGAACATGGACTTTGAAATTCTTGAAAAATGCCTCTATCCAAAGTAAACATTAGTTGCTTGCTGTACATAAAATTCTGTGCAATATTTAAGGCATTTCTATAAATATGATAATAGCATATTTTCAGTTCTCTCCTACTGGTTAAATGGTACAGAGCCACCTTAAAAAGTGATTAAATTCTTGAATACCAGTATATTTTACTTTTTTAAAAAAAAGTATGTACCAATTTCTAAGGTTCTTTAAATGCCTCCTACTAATAAGATAAATAAAACCATCAGAATGAAATAATAAATAGCAATAGCAGAGGTTCCCAAACTTGTCAGCTTTAAGACTTGTGGACTTCAACTCCCAGAATTCTCCAGTCCACAAGTCTTAAAGCTGGGAAGTTTGGGAACCTCTGACTTAGACTTATATACCTCTTCATAGTGCTTTTGCAGCCCTCTCTAAGCAATTGACAGAGTCAGCATATTGCCCCCAACAATCTGAGTCCTCATTTTATCGCTCTCAGAAGGATGGAAGCCTGAATCAATCTTGAGCTGATCAGGATCGTAGGAATCGAACTCCTGGAAGTGTGGGAAGAGTTAGCCTGCAAAACTGCATTCTAACCACTGCACCACTATGGTGCTGGTACAAAAATAATATGGTCACTGGTAAAAAAAAAAGATAAAACTGCAAAATAATACAAGCAATAAAACCATGCAAAATAAATTAAAATATTTAAAATCAAGATAAATTCAAAAGTTATATTTGAAAAGGAAGATTGTCACTTCATCTTAAAAGCTTCATCTTATAGCAACTTGTCCGCCTTGTGCGGTAGCCCTGAGCACATCCAGGAGTATTTGCTCCATCTTTATTGTGATGTTATATTAATGGAATCTTGCAAGTCTGAAAGTTTAATTCCTGCACCTTCATCTATATAGTCCAAGAAATGTAGGTAGGCTATTTGTTATGCAGTCATTTCTTCTGCAGCAAAGCTGCCTTTTATCTGAAGGTTGATTAGCCTGTGGTACTTTCACCTGTCTCCAAGGTCATGGGGATCCAACCTTCAGGCAATGGCCTCTGTACCAGTATGTGGACCATTGGGAACCAGGTCATGCAGCCAGACCGTGGTTGCATACACACAATAAGTGTACGACGCTCCATTTGCAAAAGTGGTGGGTGTGCACTTGAAACCACCCCCTCTTCTCTCCCCCACCATGCCCCCCACTGCTGGTCCATGGAGCAGGAAAGGTTGGTGACCGATGTCCAAGGGCATTCCCAAGTATCATTCAACTGCTAAAGTAATGCCTTCAATACCTTAGGAGCAATGCAAGAAAAGTCTTTTTCAAAATTGTCAGATAAATGAGCCTTCAAATAAACCTTCAAAATCATGGCATCACTGAGAATTATTTGCTGACCTGATATTCACAAGAAATATCAGATCTATATTTCCAAGAGTCTCACAAAGTGTAACTTCCTCTTTCTTAACCCCAACACAAGGCAACTGACAGTTATAGTTTCTCTGAGAATGCTGTGGTACCATAGAGGTTCTTCAAGTTCAAATGTCATTTTCCATCCATCTCAACATACAATCTGTCTTGCTCTTTAAAGAAGAAATGAGAAACTTTGGATGAGTTTCTCAGATCTTCTAAATACTTTCTTTCAATTATTTGGTTGTCATTGAACTTTAAATAGAGGAAGCTCACCCAAGGAATCTTTTGAAACCAATCTGTCCCATTCTGACTCAGCAGCATTTACCGTAATGGTGGAAAGATTAAGTAAATCTCAGTAGTATTTCTCACTCTTCCATACAAGCTCCCTTTAGTTGTGCCTTTAGCTGTTTAGGGCTTTAAAGGTTAATTGTGCCTAGAAAACAACTGATAATCATTGTAGATCTTTCAACAGGATCTAAATACAAACTCAACAGCACACATTAGTTATCATCATAGCTATCAAATCTTACATCAGTTGAACGTTTTAATAGTAGAGCACACTGCAGGCAGTAGTCTAGCTGATGCAAACATGGCATTTGGTAAAGTTGATTGACTCAAGTGCAATAGAAACTGCTACATGAAATATAATTGTAAAATATATTCATTTCCAAGCTATCACCACCACTGGGAAGTGAAGAGCTATCCATTGGTTAAGGAATACTGTCAGACTTCTATTCTGATCTTTCAGTACAAATCAGGAATTGATAGAAACTCAATGTCTGTACTGAGATTCCATTGAGTAAAATTGCCTCCATCTTTCATGAATTTAATTGAATTGTTCATATTAGTCAACATAGGAAACAGTTAAAAGAATCCATTGCTTCCTTGGAATTTGGTGATAGGATAAGGTGAATTTGGATGTCAACAGAATGTAGCAGTGAGTGATAATTCCACTCAAGATATTATCTCCCAGTTCTACATAATCTTTAAACAGTGTAGGAATTAATACAAATTTGCCTCAACATAAATTTCTAAACATCTTTGAAAAGAAAGGACTACAAGATGGTACAAGCCCAATCATTTCCCATCAAATCACAGAATCAGAGGACTGGAAGGGACCTTGAAGGTCTACTAATACAAGTTCTAGTCTAATAGGTCAGGAGTCCTTATTCCATCCCAGAAAAACATTTTTTGCGGAACTTTTCTCAAAAACCTTTAACAGTAGACAACACACAATTTTGTAGCAAGCTGTTCCACTGACTAATTATTCTCATTCTCATGAAATTGCTCCTTAGCTCCAGGTTGGATCTGCCTCTGACAAGCTTCCAACTATTGCTTCTTGTCCTACCTTTAGATCAGGGATGTCAAGGCCCACAGGCCAGATCTGGCTTATGGGGTGCTTAGATCTGACCTACAGGTTCACCCTGGAAACAGCAAAGGACCAGCCTGCAGTACCTCTGTCAGTGAAAATGGAGCTTGGGAGGGCAGCCCTCAATGAAATCAAGTTTGAGACCCCTGCTTTAGATGCTCTGCAGAATGAATTGACCCCTTCTTTCCTGTGACAGCCTTTCAGATGCTGTCTGAAACACTGTTAGATTTTTCAGATGATCTCATAATTAATGGTGTTAAAAGCCAGCAAGATCCAACAACACTAGAGATTATATTCCCCAAACTACCAACACCAATATATGCATCAAATTTTCTGGTGGGTCATCAGTGGAGGCAATCAAAGTAATCTCGGTTTCATACTGCTGAACAACTGATGTCTGGATTCTATGTAAAATAATAATTATTAATAATTTAAACATTCACTTGTTTTTTTCACCTTTAATTTCAGAAAATCTTAATTTCAAACAAACATACCATCATTGATTTAGGATTAAATTTTATTTTTTTTTAAAAAAAGAACAAAACTGTTTTTGAACTGTGGAATATTCCTTTCCATGCAGAGAAAGATGTCATCGGAATATAATACAATTTTCCTAATTTTCCTAGCAAATAAACACGTTAAAAGCAAAATATATGTTAGCCAAGGATAATCAATCACACTAATTTTCAGTAAGTGTCATCATATTCAGACCTTTTTACTAATAAAGATGTTACATTTTCTTAGATTTTCTAAGATTTTCTTTTTTAAAAAAAGAAATAGATTTTTTTTTAAAAATCTGAAAATATTATTTAACATGCATTTAATAGAGAATTAAATTTCACCCAGCAACATAGGAGTTTAAATGTGGACTTTTGTATGTTTAAACTGTTGAAGAGGACATAATCCATGGGATATCATATATTCCCATCCACATATTAGCCCAACAGCCATAGATCAAAACAGTTCATTTACAAAGATCAAGTTCTTCATGCATTTCAAATTATCTTGGGGAGGGAGTATTGTTTGCTTGTCTGGTTTGGGTTTTCACTTGCTTGAAGAAGATTTTTTTTCCCCTTTCCTTCCCTTTTTAAGTAGTTCTCCCTCTTTCATAGATTTTCCATGATACAAATCAGGTTAAAATATATCAGCAGTGGTAAGAATGATGTAAGAGCGTCTATTCTATTCTATTCTATTCTATTCTATTCTATTCTATTCTATTCTATTCTATTATCAGGTCAACTTTGCAAACCTTTAAGTAATGCTGTTTTTTCTCTCCCCCACTTAAAAATACATATGAAAACAGTCTTTCTTCTTGTTTCCTAATTAGATAGCAGAGCATATGTGGAACTTATTTCTGTAGAGACACAAATATTACAGAATTGCAAAAATGCTTCTTCTTCTTCTTCTTAAATGCAAGGTTTTTACAGATTTGCAGTCTTGAAAAATGCCATTAGGATTGGAACAAGCCTTGTTGGAATATATGAAACCGCACAGTAAAACCCGTCAACTTTACAAATTGCCAGGGATAGCCTATGCATTTACTAGGTTTTTATTACATTTGTTAGAAAAGGGGAGAGGGAGATGAAATCATGAATGGTAGTAAAGGGATTAAAAATGAGATAAGTTTCATGTTATAAGTGCAAATGATCTGGAAATAGTTGTTTCTCTTGGATGCTTCTGAGGAAGTGACATCATCTTAGTATGCCTGTTGGGATATTAGTTCTGCATTCATCAGGCCAGATTTTGGCTCTAATTCTGGTGAAATTAGGCAGTCATGTCAAGCTGATTTTCAAGATTTCCACCTCTACACCACACTTATGACATGATCCAAGAACAATGCTTAAAAAACTGGCTTGTAAAAATATGAATAGCCTGCTTCATATTACTTGCATTTTATAGCGCAGGTACGCTTACATTTATTGAAATTGCAAAATAATGAAATCAGGCTGGTAGTAAAGCACTTTTATTGCAAAAGAAGAAGGAGATATGTAAGGAAAAATATTTCTTAAAATCTATTTATTACAAATAATAGCATGGTTCCTTTGTCAGCAGCCTTTTCACAATGTCTTCCACAAAATCTCAATCTTTCTAAACTTTTAACTTAGAAATGGGTTGTGGATGGAAGACCACTGTTTGGACAAGAGTTACGATCAGAATGTTGGTAGTTATAATTTAAGATTGCTTTGGTTCCTTCTCCCCGGTCCTGCAGTATGAAACTGGTGGGGAAATGGAAGTGTAAATAGGAAATCCCATCTCAAAATTTATTACCTATTTCCTCCAAGAATGTGGCATAGTTCCTTCCCCACTTGCAATTCTTTGAACAAAAGCAACAAAAAAGTAGTGCAGAAAAAAATATATCTTGTGATAGATATCCTTCAAATACTGCCTGCTAAGAAGTTGTTATTATAGCATTTGTCACTACCAATACAACATGCATGGTTTACTTTAAGCATTAAATTTTACTGCTAAGGTTCTTACTCCCTTTGAAAAAATAGTATTGGAGTAATCCTGTTTTGATTAAAGGACTGTTGTCTCCAGTGTGGTGTCTTAACACAATGCAATATATATATATATATGGATGGGGGGGGGAATTAATTCCTTATCATCATCATCAACAACAACAATGAAACCTCATCAGTTCAAAACTGGATTTCATAAACACTCACCTGTTTAGAATCATTTTAAAGCAAGTCTTAAATTATTATTAGAAAAATAAATATTCTAAATTTGTCCATATTTTATTTCAAACTCCAGCAAATGATTCCAGATGCAGGGGGAAATTGCAACCATTGGAATACTGTCAGAATTTCCAAACAGTCATAAGCTATCTTAGCTACGAATTCTGGCTATTGCAGTTGTTATACATCTGGAGGACATAAACATGGAGATAGTTGGAATAGATTATATATAATAGCCCAGGTCTACACCTTGAGCTATAATAATTATTGGAACTAAACTATGACTATTATATAGCTTTCTTTCTGAACTAGTAACTAAAATATGAATCTCTTGAGACAAATTGGTCCCCATGAACTTCTAATATTAATATGAATTTGTTATTAGCTAAATGGCTCATTTATTCCACAAATGTCTTTTAATTGTCTACTCCATGCAAGAAAATATTATTTATTTACATTACTTGAGAGTGCTACGTGTAGTTCAATCTCATGTCTGAAACTGGCCTCAGCATTTTAGACTACCATTTGTTTTTATAGAAGTAAAGTCATTCCTTATCTCTCTGGCATTCAAGGCACAAGTAGACATAACACTAAACAGGCCATTTTCATTAGTTAAAATCAGACTCAAAGACTATTGTAGTCTGGATCAAGTGTCAATGTTTCATCCCAAACCACAACCTCAGTGAAAATTGCCTAACTAAGCTATTTTTAGCCCAGGGAAGAGAATCATCACTTGGAAATCAATGTGAATGTCTTAGACAACCAAAAAGCATATTTAAGGTGATTCTCCATGATGGAGAATGAACAATATCCATAAAAAACATGGAGGCCACAATATCTTATTTTCATTTTATTTGGAATATAGCTTAATTGATTTCTGTACTGAATGATAACAGAGTTGGAAGGGACCTTGGAGATCAATTAGTCCAACCCCCTATCACTGTTCATGGCATTAAAAGAAGAACTTCAATCAATGTTGTTATCAAGCTACCACTCTACCAATATCTTCTTTTTCTTAAGTTACCTTCTTTTTTTTAAGCTACCAATATCTTGTTTTTCTTTCATATGGAATACGGCTTGGTGGATTTTTGTACTTAGAAACAGTAACAGAGTTAGAAGGGACCTTAGAGATCTTCTAGTCCTAACCCCTGCTCTCGCAGGAGACCTATAATATTTCTAATAGATGGTTGTCCAATCTTTTCTTAAAAGCCTGTAGTGGTGGGGCACTCCACAATTTCTGAAGGTAATTTATTCTCACTGCTAGGAATTTTTTCCTTAGTTCTGACTTCTCTCCTTGCTTAGCTTCCATCCATTATTTCATGTCTTGCCCCAATGGGGTTTTGGTAGGACAAGAAACAATAGATGGAAATTATCCTAGAAGACAAACAACCTAGAACTAAGAAGTGTTATTAAGTGTTTACTTAATAACTAAGTAAATATTTTTTTTAAAAAAACTCCCAAAATTCCCCAGCCAGCATGCTTTCAAGTGTGCGCACTTTGACTCCCAGAGTCCCCCAGTTAGCAGGATTTAAGGTGAATGGACTTCAACTCCCAGAATCCCCCAGTTAACTGATGGAATAAATTGCCTTTAGAAATTGTATATTGCTATATCAACTACAGTAGCTTTTCCCAATCTGACATCTCCATGTATGCCAGACTGCAACTACAAGAGTTTTCTAGCCAGTGGAGGAAATGAAGTCCAGCACATTTAACAAGGGACAGCCTAGACCAGCCTTTCTCAACTGGGGTTCAATGGATCCTGAGGTTCCTATGAGAGGTCACTAGGTGTTTCGTGAGAGATGTGGATGGGGAAAAAAATATCCCTTTTTGTACTTTTCATTCTGCATAATACTGATACAGTGGTAAGAATGTTTATGCACCATGATATGTTGCCAGCCTGTGTTTTTGATGTTGTAAATATGACAAGGTGTGGATTTGAAGTTTGAAGTACACTGTATTGTGGTATTTTCATATTTTAATGATTTCTATCCTTTAGACTTGAAAATAATTTCAAGGCTTCCTTCAGGTTAAAAGGATTAAGAAAGTCTGCCCTAGAGAATGCTAAAGAGAGAAATAATTGGACTCCCTTATAGAAAACTGGCTACCAAAAGACTGAAAGTCAAACTTTGGACTCTCACTGCCAGCCAAAGAAGTTACAATAAATGTTTGTTGGTTTACTTATTTATTTACCATATTTCTAACCCACCACAATCCAGAATCTCTTGGCAGCATACATAAATTATAAAAACCAAGTAACTCATTCACAATATAAGCTACCAGTATAATAACCGAAAGACAACGCCATGCAAACATACAGTAATTATTATAAAAACAGGAAATGGAGATGCCACAATATCCTCAGGAGAAGGCTGTCTGGTACATCTCTATATTTAGAAATTTACATCAATAAGGAGAGAGAGCTAAGCCGATTTCAACCACAAGTCTATTTCATTGCCTCAAATCTGTCACAAAAAAAGCTTCTTGCTTCAGTCCTGGGACTACTCAAAAAAAAAAAAAAGTAAGGTCAAGAACAGTTTCTGTTTGCTTGATTTAATTGTTTGGGCCAGCATTGGTTGGCTTATAAATCAAACTATACCAACACAGTACAAGAATTTTGGAGTTGTCATTCTAGTCATGACTAAATTATTTTGAACCAGCTGGCCAGTCTTGAACATGTTTACTCAGGCATCAGTCCTGCTATGTTCAGGGACTTACTCCTAGTTAGAAGTGCATTACATTGTGCTCTCAGCGATGCCGAGCTATTGTGGCTAGATCCTAAGCTAAATTAGAAATTTATGAAAGTAAACATGCCCCATCTTCTCCACTCTCTTCAGAGCTTGGAGTGCCTGGGATTCTGACCAATGTAGTACATGAAGCAACTAGTGAAGAGTGATATCATTCATAATCAGCTTCTGTAATGGGGATTTCTTTATCCAGGCACCTGAAGTATTACAGCTCTCAGCCTATCTTAAAGTGTCCTGAAAATGAAAGAAAAGTAGGCTGCGAAGACCTGGGAAGATAAGTAAGAAAGGAACCTATATAGTATCAAGGGCTATTCATGTTCTTATCCTTCATATTGATTAAAAGGGACTACCTGCGCCTTGGATTCAAAGGAAAAAAAAAGGTGAATTAGAATGTGTAATTAGAAGGTGCATGAGCATAGTACCTGTTAGAATATTTAAAGCAACTGCTTTTTCCCATTTGCAGAGTTGGGGTGGGCGTGGCCTATGCATGACACATCCAAGCTAAGGGGCTACCAGTTTGACATCTCTGACTAAAAGAATTGAAGCATTTATTGTGATTAAACATTATGGGCATCATTATTGAGCAACGTTCTCAATTCTATTTAAGTAATTTTTTCCTTCCTTCCTTCCTTCCTTCCTTCCTTCCTTCCTTCCTTCTTTCCTTCTACTTTTGTCTTTGCACTAGCCATTTCTTTATCCTGTTCCAGTTCACTTGTTGGAATATGGAAACTCTTGCTTTTATCAAATCAAGCGATAGTATCTGCTTTCTTGGGGGAAAAAGAAACTTAAGTGCACAGGTGAATATCTGGTGTGCATTCATCAGGCATGACTTAGTGGCTCGATCTCAGGGCTTCCTTCCCACTGCTGGATCATAATCTTTCTGCACTGGATATAAAAATTGCTACACTTTCTAGCACAGATGGCATGCCACAGAGCTGTTGGAAGTGAATGAAAGCACTTTCCCTCTGTTGGGTGTCTTTGCCAGTGTGAGGACATTGTGGCCAGAAGCAGCTCCTGCTGCTCTCACTGGTGCCAACAAAAGAGGGTTGGGATAGATTAACTAGGATGCTATATGGTGTGTGATTTACTGATCTCCTATGACCATCACATACCAGAATTAAATAGGGTAGGTATAGTTTTGTTGCCATTGGTTAAAATAGCTGGCATGTCTTTTTTCATGCCATCTAACCTACACAGGCCATTTCATTGTGAGAGACCTTCTGATGTTCACATACCCTTCCAATGAGTGCTCATTTGTCAGGGAATGGCGCAGTAGGTGTCCAAATGAAGTCAGAGATCAAACATGTAGTTTTATCTAAATAAATATATTTTATTTATATAAAATATATTTTATATAAATATAAATATATATTGTCGATTGGAAGGTCAGCAGTTCAGCAGTTCGAATCCGTAGTGCTGTGTAATGGGGTGAGCTCCTGTTACTTGTCCCAGCTTCTGTCGACCTAGCAGTTTCAAAAGAACGTAAAAAATGTAAGTAGAAAAAATAGGGACCACCTT
>JANHFP010008370.1:182235-192297 GCA_032468135.1 Calamaria suluensis | reverse complement strand
GGCACCCAGAAGCCGCCCGTTCGGCAGGTGGGCTCTAAAAGCCCACCTGTGCCCTCTTTGGGGCACTCCGGGGCATCAGGCGGCGCAGCGAAGTTCGCTGCGACCGGTCGCGATGGCAGCCGGAACCGGAAGTCAAGAACATGTCTGACTTCTGTCAAGCAATCTTTTTGACATGAGAAATTCACTTTAGATTGTCGAGTTTGATTTGAAACAAAGGCCTTTTCAATTTTCAGTATCATTGACGAAGGCTGCAAGTATATATCATAAGCTGGTTTATATTACAATTTTAAACTTAAATGGAAAAAACAGTAGGCCCTTAAGTGAGTTTCTTTTAAAGCCTGTCTTCTATCTATTTTTATTGCATATGAACAAAATTTAATAATATTCTAAAAGAAGATTAAACATATTAGTAAACAGTGAGTGTATCTTTTGTCTACAAAATAAAAGGGCTAGATCAGACTAAGAACAAAATACTAGATCTTCAACAGAACAATTTAAACTCTAGTTCCAAAGTCTTAGATAATACTAGGGGACTTATACATTAATGCCAAATTTACATTCCTTTCTGAATCCCCAAAAAAATAAAAAAAGAAGGGAAGAAACAAATCAGTGATGTCCAAACTTAGCAATTTTAAGACTTGTGGACTTCAACTCCCAGAATTCTTCAGCCAGCAGCTGGACATCCCCAAAATAGATCATCTCCAGAAAGCCAAAGACCTCCAACAAGGGAAACTGTGTAGGAACCTTATTCAGATGAGTACTAAAAAAGAGTTGTGGTGCCACAGTGATTAGAATGCAGTACTGCAGGCTAACTCATTGCTCACTCCAGGAGTTCGATTCTGAGTGGGTCAAGGTTGACTCAGCCTTCTGAAGTTGGTAAAATGAGGACCCAGATTATTGGTGGCAATATGCTAACTGTGTAAATGGCTTATAGAGAGTTGTCTATGTGCTATTGCTACTAACACTTCAGCAGTACACCAGAAAAAGCAGTACACACTGCAGCAGTACTCTATAGTAAAAGGCCACATATAGTATTCAGCTGTGCTCAGGTGCTTACCAATATAACTCCCCGTGCCATCTGTGGCATGCATTCCATAGGTTCGCCATTAAAGGACCTATACAATGTATTCCATCTTTCCTGTGCTTTCTCTGACCATTTTTTGACTGCTTATAGGAAGTTAGGAAGAAATTATTTATAATAGTGAAAGCACTGCAACTTAGAACTCTATGATCTTATCATCCCATATCCCATCATCACTTATCTATAAATATCCATAAAGTATTGTCATTTCAGGCCTAGTGTCAAAACTTTCAGTTTAACCTTGCTCTAATAAACCAACTTTATATTCTTTCCTTCTACTTCCGATGATCTTAATAATAAGTCCATTCAAGTGATTTGTTTATTAGATTTTTATCCTGCCTATGTTATTTTTCTAGATTATTCAAGATGGCAAATATACTTAATACTCCTTCATCATCCTATTTTCAATACAACAGGGTGAGCCTGGAGCACAGATGATGGTACTGGAATTCAACTCACAAAGGAGTTGCTTTCATTGGTCAAGTTTTACAGTCCCTCATTCTCTCTCAACCAATCCACCTCAGTAGTTCCTTAGTTGTGACACTAGCAAGAGGAAGGTACATATTAATGTGACCTAAGAATCCAGTATTTATTTATTTATTTGTTTGTTTGTTTGTTTGTTTGTTTGTTTGTTTGTTTTGTTTAATTTCTATACCGCCCCATCTCCGCAGATTCAGGGCGGTTCACAGCAAACAAACACAATTCTAAAATTTAAAATTTAAGATTTAAAATTTAAAATTTAAAAATTGAATTTAACACCCCCCATGGTCATCCCAGGCTGGCCCGCCGGAAGAGCCAGGTCTTCAACTCCCAATGGAATGACCTTAGGTCGGGGAGCATCCGCAGCATTGGGGGCAATTCATTCCAGAGGGTTGGTGCCCCCACAGACAAGGCCCTGTTCCTTGGGGTCACCAAACGGCACATGGAGGCCATTGGGACCCTCATCAGCCCCTCCCTGTGAGAGCTCACTGGTCAGTGGGAGACCACTGGTAGAACGCGGTCTTGTAGGTACCCTGGTCTGATGCCATAAGTATTCTGTGCCTGTTACCACAAATGATTATCTTACTGGGATTGCAATATAAATTGTGTTATCTTACAATGTGCAATAGCTACATCATCTGAGCCATAGGTCTCCAACCTTGGCAACTTTATGACTTGTGGACTTCAACTCCCAGAATTCATGCTGGCTGAAGAATTATTAGAGTTGAAGTCCACAAGTCATAAAGTTGCCAAGATTGTAGACCCCGATCTAAGCAGCCTTTCTTCTAAAAGTCTATTTACGCAACCATCTTCTGAATCTTTATCAGTCTAAGCAACTTTTACTGAAAGTAATTCTTGAAACAGGAACAATGTTCAAAACCATAATTTTCTCAAAGCCTAACAAAGCCATTGGACTGTTTAAGCTGAATAGGACAATGCTAAGCAGATGCATGACAAAATGCACTGAGCTAGGTTTTTATATAATCACCACATTTGATAAAACATTCCTTCCTTGTTATGGCATTTCCAACATCTATTGTTGCATGATTTATCTATCTTGGCAATTGTTGATTGAGTTATATACCATCTGTAAAACATTTTATACCAATTTTCCCTCAGATTGTGGCTTGGTGTAAGTTTTATTGATTTTTCTATAAATCTCCGCATTGATCCATTGTTGTTACTTCTTTGAAATTTTGCAGCCATGTTAAAATGCAAGAGTTTTTTTTACATTGGTTCTGTATCTGTATCATATTTAAGTATCAGTTTCTAAATGCATTCTAATTAATTGTCTTGAATATATTTATAAAGGTCCATCCTTCTTTTTTGAGATTGCTTTTTATTTTTGTAGTTTTTTTCAAGATACATTAACCAGGGCAGATTTCTTACTTCATTAACTAATTCTTATTGTGTCTTTAGTCTATTTCTTGAGTCCAGATATATCATGTTGGCATATGTAATCAGATCTTTCTTACTTTAAATATCTTTGCAATAAAAAGTGTTTGACAGGGATGCTAGTGGTAAAACCACTGGATTTATTCTTGCTTTTAAAGATTCCAAATTATTAACAGATTTTTCTCTTATAATATGTCCCTTGAGAGTCTTGTCTCCTTTTGTTTCCTTATACCACAAATATCTGTGAAGTCCATTAACTAAGTCTGCTTTCTCCATAGTTGATAGTCTATTATTGGGAACTTTTATCCAGTTTGTTATCCATGATAGGCACATTGCTATATAATATAATATAATGTGAGTTTAGGGAAATCTTATTCCCCCTCTTTTTTCTGATATCTTCCAAAATGTTGAATGTTACTCTTCTTTCTTGTATTCTATATAAACCTACTAATTGTTCTTTGCCAACCTCCAATTTGCCTGATCAGAAGCATCGAGCATGACATAAAATATAGCCTCTCAAAATTGTTACAGTGGAATGTTAGTAAACCAGTACTGATTTAAATACATAATTTTGTAACTAATTCATTAAAAAAAGATCAGAACAGGAAAAATATGGCTTCTAAAATTATTCTTTTTATTCTAGGTACCATCCAATTATTTTGCCATTGATGCAATAAATAAATAAATAACCAAATATATCAAAACAATATATTGGTAAAACAGTTTTAAAGGAAGAAAAGCACCACTAACTTATAGGTCCACTTTGGTGAATTGGAATTCCCAGATCCACAAAAATAAATTGAGGGAAATCAGCTGAAGTTGTTCAATTATATTTTTGCCAGTTGATAAAAAATTTCAAAGGGACACGGTGGCTCAGCATGTAAGACAGTTGAGCTTGTTGATCGGAAGGGCTGCAATTTTGCACCTAAAATATTTTTGTGTCCTGTATTCTGAACATGGTTGATCTTGGACCAGTCACTCATTTACAGCTCTAAGAAGAAGGCAATGGAAAACGGCTTCTGAAAAATGCTGTCAAGAAACTTCAGGGATTAGGGTAGGCAGCCATCAGGAATCAATACTGACTCAAAGTCCTCCCACCTCAAAAAAAAAAAGAAAAGATATAAGTTCCCTGCTATAGAAAACAGATTATTGCACAAATGCATAGAAGCCTGTATAGAAAGAATTCTATATAGCTGTTCACTCTATTTTTATATCTGTATATATACATTAGGGACACCGTGGCTCAGTGGGTAAGACAGCTCAGCTTGTCGATCGGAAGGTCGGCAGTTCAGTGGTTCGAATCCCTAGTGCTATGTAACGGGGTGAGCTCCTGTTACTTGTCCCAGCTTCTGCCAACCTAACAGTTTCGAAAGCACATAAAAATGCAGCTAGAAAAAATAGGGACCACCTTTGGTGGGAAGGTAACAGCGTTTTGTGCTTTAGTCATGCTGGCCACATGACCATGGAGATGTCTTCAGACAACGCTGGCTCTTCGGCTTTGAAACGGAGATGAACACCACCCCCTAGAGTCAGAAACGACTAGGACATATGTGCGAAGGAAACATTTTTATATGCATTAATTCCTGAAACTTACCTGGGCAAGTCCCTGAAGTTCTTTGGTAATATTTTTGAACAATGGCTTTACAATTTCTCCTTCTTAGATCTGAGAGTGACTGGCCCAAAACCAGTTAGATGGCTTTGGGCCTAAGGTACGACTAGAACTTACGGTCTCCCAGTTTCTAGCGTAATGCCTTAGCTCAGAGCTTCCCAACCTTTCCAGATTTATGAGCCGGTGGCAGGAGGGGGAGAGGAGATGGTTCTGTGTGAGCAGCGGGAAGGCTCTCATGCATGCACATACAGCTCTGTTTGTATAAGCAGTGGGCACAATTTCCCGAGCTCGCACAAATAGAGCTTGTGATTGCATGCATTGCTCATGCAAGTGGGGATGTGTACACGCTTGTGTGTGTTCACCTGCCACTCCCACAGCCCAGGGCTGAACAGCTCAAGGTCCGATAGTGGGCCGTGGGCCTGGGGTTCTGGACCACTGCCCTAACCAATATAACTAACAGGTTGTCATTTGCTATTATAATTCATTAAATTATCACAGTTGTAAAATGCTGTAGTGAGTCATAATATCTTGCCTAATGCAGTACTTCACTGAACATCTTAAGTTTCTCAGATTTGGATACTATTTACATACCTGACAAATTAAAAATATTTCCTTGAATCGGTTTCCAAGCTTCTATTTTTATCTTGTAAGTTTCAGATCTATATCTACCATTCCTGTCCTACTGTTCCCATCTAATTGTAATCATCTCATGTTTTTATGGTTATGTTTTGCCTATTTATATCTTTAACTGTGCCAGTTTTGTGCCAATGTCTACGTTTATACTGTTACTTGTTTCCTTGTGCTTGTTGACAAATTAAATAAATAAAAATAAATAAATATATCCTTACCTAATGAACTTATCAAGAATTCCTTCTATATAGGCTCTTACACCTTTGTGCAATAATCTGTTTTCTACAGCAGGGAACTTATCAATACCCTTTGCTCCTATGTTGCTTCACCATGACTGTTTAAAATTACTGTGAAATCAAGGCATATACAAAATAATATGCCAGTGTTTTAGTCTTTTGCATGTTGTTTACTGCCAATCTTTCCTCATTCCCCCAATTTAGCAATATGCCATCATACAACCACCGTGACAATAATTTACATCAACATAGTTTCCAAATGTAATGTTATTAGCATGTTATCTGGAAAAGATATACATAATTTTCTTTTTGTACGGGGGTGGGAAGGAATGGTTGTGGAAGTTTAGGAAGGAAGAAATTCTGGTTTAGGCCAGCTTTGAAAAAAAAACCAAGGTTCTTTGATCAGAGTTGTCTTATAAACTATGAACATTAGCACGGAACTGGGGGAAAAGTAAGCGTAACTAAGAAATCTTTTAGCCTGGTCAATAGTATTCTGACTTGCAGTGTAAATATCTGGGAAATGGAAAGGCTGGTGATCTAACGTTAAATCTTCCAGTCATCACATAATTGGAAACAACAGGAAAAAAAGCTTGATCCAATTGCTGGTGAAAAACTTAATGACTATAAATCTGTCCTCACATCAGCAGATGTGGTTAATCCTCAATGGCTGCTTGATTCCTAAAATGGGGTTATTTGGTTTAGGGACTGTCCAGTTCAGTTTTCTCATATATGTACAAATGCTGCTTCAATGTTTCTTCAGTTTCAAATATTGTATTGGTGTCTTCAATGTTTCTTAATACACCAAAATATGATACCCAAGCATTTTTAAGGTCTAACAGCTAATTTCTCCAGAAATCTAAACCTCCAAACCTTACTTTGAAAATACCAAGTCTTAGTGAAAGCAATGTTTAGAGAAGTTCATTACGCAAATGAATCAACAATCTTTACAGGATGTGATATTTACTTTCCCAAAACAATATAAAGTCCTATTGAAAGGAAGATGCTAGAAAAAGAAAATGCCAATTTCAAGAAGTTGGTATAAGCTGACAAAGGAAAATATGAATTGTTTCCTGGCATTGTATTTCCAAGAAAGCCCCAAAGTTTCTGTGGATGCTCAATCTTGCCCAGAATTGTTACATGTTATAGAATAGAATTGGAAGGGACCTTAGAGGTCTTCTAGTCTGACCCTCTGCTCAAGCAGAAGACTCTATCCCAATTCAGACAAGTGGCTGTCCAGGTTCTTCTCAAAAACTTACAGTAATGAAGCTTTTGAAGGCAAGCTGTTCCACTGGTTAATTGTTTTCACTGCTGGGAAGTTTCTCCTTAATGGCTGATTCAGATATTCTCTAGTAAAAACTGAATTTTTACCCTGTCCTGCAAAAGGTGCATTAAGTAATATCATGCCCTCATGCATGTAAAACCTCATGCATGCATGAAGGCATTATGTAATATCTGTATACCTCTCTTCCTTAGAGCTTAAAAGAGAGTGTATTCACTAGGTTTCCACTAATATGTATCTACATGTATCTTGTTATTTGAAAAAAGTCAACTTGTCAATGGGTGCCTTTGTGCCTATAAAGAGGTCAACTGGACCATCTGGTTTTTCTTTGAAGATGTTTTTCTTCTCATCCAAGAAGCTTCTCAGAAAGTCCAGTTAACTCTTGCAAAAGCATATTTGGGACAACCACGACCTCAATGACTGAGAATCTCCATAGACATTATAAGGAGGTGTTTTTTAAATGTAAAAGGAGGTGGCAATCACTTTTTTCTCAAAAAGTTCCTCCTTACTACCTCCATCATCCATCCTATAAAGAGAGAACTATTATTGCAAGATTTGTTTTCAGGCTGAATGAAACTAACTTGAACTTCACCAGTAAGTCAAGCTCATTCAGTCCAGATCTGAAAAAATATACAGGTAGTCTTTGACTTTCAACAGTTCATTTAGTGGCCATTCAAAGTTACAACAGCACTTAAAAAAAGTGAGTTATGGCCATTTTTCACACTGACAACCATTGTAGCATCCCCAGTGTCAAGTGATCAAAATTTGATACTTAGAAACTGGCCCCCTTCCTATGTCCTGGGATCATGTGATCCCCTTTTGTGGCCTTCCTACAAGCAAAATCAACAGGGAAACCAGATTCACTTAAAAACCACGTTACTAACTAAACAACTGCAGCAATTCACTTAACAACTGTAGCAAGAAAAGCCATAAAATGGGGCAAAATTCACTTGACTAATGTTTCATTTAGCCACAGAAATTTGGGGCTCCAATGTGTTGGTAAATCGAGAACTACCTGCAACTATCATGGATATGAGAAAAATCTATTTCTCATTGGAAAAATGAAAAGGGATGTGTTAAAAAAGCATTCATCCTGAGTTGTGCTGAGCCTCTCCATAGCCTATGCTGCAAATCAATTACTTCTATCGATGCCGACGACCTTAAAACTAGAACCAATACATTCAATTCATGTATTTTAATCCAATGTTTACCAGTATGAAAGGAAATCGGGGGGAAAAAAAGATTAGAAATATAATAAAATATTTTCACGGCAGCCTATTTTATTAAACAAAGATAAAAGCTTCATTTTAAAAAAAGTCAAATTAGGTTTCCATGTGGTCTACAAAAATGTGTGAGAGCCAGGATTTTTTTTTATTCTCTCCGTGTGTGTTTGTGTGTTGATAGTTCAGCCAATTTCTAATCTCTAAATATGATTAAATAGCTAAAGAGAGTTTAATAAAATGACTTATGTACTCTACATTGAAAGTGTCCTGCCATCTGGTGCTTTGGAGAATAGCTTGACTCCCTCTTCATTGTGGCAGCCCCTGAGATATTGGAACACTGCTGTCATGTCTCCCCTGGTCCTTCTCTTGATTAAACTAGACATACCCAGTTCCTGCAACCGTTCTTCATATGTTTTAGTCACCAGTCCCCTAATCATCTTTGTTGCTCTTCTCTGCACTCTCTCCAGATTATCCACATCTTTGTGTTATTAAATTAAACCTATCACTATGGTAGCACCTGCATTAATATTTCTGGGTTTTACCAAATAATAACTCGCAGCTATTGGTTGTCATTTGCACGTACATGTAGATTTCCTTATTGTGTGCTGCTGCTATTATCATTGTTATCCTTGGGATGGTGACATTGTTCGGTGGGTGGAGTTTCTTTTTTCAAGACTGGGGCATCAGGATTTCATTTTAATATGTGCTATTGTGTATACAGGTAAATGACAATTAAGATTATCTTATAGCAGAGCAGAGCAGCAAGCGGCTCCGAAGGTACACGTGGCTGCCAAACCTGTCCAACCTCTGTCCACACTGAAAACATTAAGAGTACCTTCCTAGTTGGTTATCATTGCCCATTTCTGCTTTATCCCCTACACTCAAGGTTGATTGAGGGACCTCCTGAAATTTAAGGCAGGGAAAGTGGGTAATGCCACTTCCTGAACCCCAGATGAAAGACCAAGTCAACTTGAGTTCAAGAACACTATATTTGTTTGAAAAAGTGAGAGCTCTTACTTCATGTAAAGGCCAGTGTCAATCTTTATTGCAGCAGAGACAAGAATTCTTCATTTTCAAGGTTTTTTAGTAACCCACTAACCTATCCTGTTTTTTTCACTTACCACTCTGAACTAATATTGGGTTTCATTTTATGTTCCAGAGGGAAGATAATTCAAATTAGAAATAGTTATAAAACCCATTCAGTCATATAAGAGCCACCTGAGCATAGCCCAAAACAAAATTGATCAGCTACCTTCACTTGGACAAAACTTGCATTTGAGGATTATTGCGATGAATACACTTTTTATTGCAATGGATACACTTTTTAATATTAGTATTATAATTTAAGTAGATAACAGTGAGCAGATAATTTTTCACTAGGCATCCTAATAAAAATCCTAATTTTTAGTAGTCCTAGAAATCCTAATAAAGGATGTCTTCAAACAAAAACTGTCCTCAGTAAATTAGGGAAGATATTACTCCATTTGGAAAGTATGGGTTCCCAAATTGTGTTAAACTATGGCATTTTAATTATAATTTGTTGAACAATCACAATTATTTAGGTCATGCATAAAATTAAGCCAGGTAACATGGCTCATACGTTACAGTGGCTTAGACAATTAAAGGCAGTTAAGTCAATGTCAGATAACCACATTATAATTTAGGGTTTTGTGTGAACAGTATGTTGTATGTTTGCATCATTTTCCTGAAAGGCATTTGTGCCAAAGGGAGTTGCCTATTAAGTGGTAAAATTATCAGCTTAACCTGATTATCATATTTACAGACAGATTCAGCTCCCATATTGTACAAGCCACAATTTCTTTCAAACAATTTTAATTAATAAGATAGAATAGAATTCTTTATTGACCAAGTGTGATTGTGTCCACACAAAGAATTTGTCTTTGGTGCGTATACTCTCAGTGTACATAAAAGGAAAATAAAATATCAAGAATAAAATCACACATTGTGCTATGTCAAAACAAAACAATTTATATTATTATATAGTCTAATCCAATGGTCACCAACTGGTGGTCCGTGGACCACTGGTGGTCCGCAGGAAAAATTCTGGTGGTCTGAAGAGAAATCTTTGCATTTTTCTCAGCATGGAGAGAGAAAAAGTTTCCAAAGAC
>JANHFP010008370.1:88867-100801 GCA_032468135.1 Calamaria suluensis | reverse complement strand
CGCCTGGTTTCTGCAAAGGCAGACCTCCCCTGCAGGGTGATCCAAAGAGGGGAGGGGAATGCTGCAGAAAAAGGCAGTGCAGAAGGCAGGCCAGCATGGCAGGGCCACGGATCGGTTTGGGGGTGTGGCCAGCTAGCGATCACTACTGGTTCTGCAAACCAGTTCCAATCTCCGCTATCAGTTTTGCCGAACTGGTCCGAACCAGTAACATTTCACCCCTGGATCAGAGACAACTTCAGAAAATTTGAAGATATCAAGGAATAGTAAAGAGACCATTAAATACGAATGTCCTTTAATAAACTGGGAGAAAAGGCAGTAAACTGGATTATCCCAAGAGCCCACTTGTAAACATCAACCATGTGGGATCTTTAAAATGATAGTTAGCCAGAGAATTGAGCTTCATTAGAATGTTATTGCAAATCAGCCAATTTGCCTTCAGACAAGGCAAAACAAATGTAATAAGAAGATTTTACCACCTTAAAAACAAAAGCAAAAACATTTTTTTAAAAAAACGACCCTGGTTTTCATAGAAGAAAGGCTTATAAATAAATGATCACAGCAATACTTTAGCCATTTTTTTTCTTACAAAGCTATCCAGTTAAATAAAAAGGGGGGGAGTTAAATCCATGCCTGCAGTCTGGTGTGGAGATACCCTGCAGCTAACATACAAACAAGACAGCATCACAACTTGAAAACATTTTATTTTTTCACCCACAGAAGCTGAAAAATATAGAAAATAAGTATGTATTTGCGATGCAAAAAACTGCTTTGTCAGAGCAAACTAGTCAGGATGTATTTCTGAGGATTGAAAATATGGTGACACTGCAACATTTCTGTTAGCACAGAAGTTGCCAAATAATCCAACAACTGAGAATTGTTAACTGCAAATCGAATCACTTACATTTCAAACCTACTCCAAATGTCCATCTTCAGCCTTCCTCTTCTCTTCATTCCATGAAAATGCATTAATTTTTGCATATTGAGAGGGTTGTTTTTTTTCTAAAATAACACCTCCACTTATAACTTAACATAAACCTCAGTGCCAATTCCCAGCTGCATTGCCTAAGTAATTTAAAGGAAAATTATACAAAAATAAAAAATAAAACTTAAAAAAAAAGACTTGACACAAAATGTATGCAGAATTTCTTTTTCAATGAAGATCTAATAAAGATCTAATAAAGCTCTTAAGTCTGGCTATGTAAAAAAATGCCCTTTTCACAGCTGATAAAATACAAATTAATCCTTGGAGGATTTAATATATGCCTATTTATTACTTTCAAGTAGGGAAGTAGTGCTGCAATTAATAAAGCTTGTTCTGCAGTATACGTTGCACCCAGATTCTCTCTTTGGAAATAAAAACAAAAAATGGTACTTGCATTTTTGCTTTCCATGTCGAGAGATGCTATTTGAGAAACTCTGATTCACCTCAATGCATTGATATTCAGAAAGATTTATCTCCTTTGCACAAAACGTGTTGTGGCTGGTTATCTCTATAAATTAAAAAAATAAAAATATTTTTTATTATGAAATGATGTTTATTGTAGCATGAATAAAGATAGTCCTCAACTTACAACCACAACTGAGCCCAAAATTTCTGTTGTTAAGTGAGACATTTGTTAAGTGAGCTTTTCCCCACTTTATAACTTTTCTTGCCATGGTTGTTAAGTGAATCTCTACAATTGCTAAGTTTGAGGGAGCCCGCCACATCCTCTCAGCCTTAAAAGTCTATAGGGCAAAAGTGATAGCCGCTATCTCCTACGGTGCCACCCTCTGGGTCCAATCCAATATCTCTCCTCTTGAATCTGCCCACAATCAATTCTTACGCTGCCTCATGGGAGTTCCCCCTTGTGTAAGCAATGCCACAATTCATCTGGAACTGGGCATATCCTCACTTGCTACAATTCTATGGAAAAGTGCAATCGGTTATTGGTTGTCCTTGTGGACTAGACTTCCAGATTACTTCCTAGGCCAATGCCCATGGCAGGACCCTTTCCATAGTCCCTGGGCCCACAATATCCACACAAAACTTTTGAAGATCAGGATCTCCCCGTCTGAAGTTCTTTTTCTAAACTTAGATGCTGCCAAATCGCTGATTTTTCAATGGCTAGAAGACATTGATAAACAGCTAAATCTGACACACGGATCAGGAACATGCTCACCTTTTGAGCTAGGCATTGTTCCCTCATCTCACCCTCTGTCTTATCTCTCCACACTACACTCCTTCAAACATAGGCTTGCATTTATGAAGGCCCGATTTAATGTGATCCCCTCAAATGTCCTCGATAGTAGGCTTTCGGGGGGGGGGGGTAAAGTCCTCCTACTGTTCACGTGATGGCCGATCTCCGGAATCCCTGCTCCATATTACATTTGTCTGTCCCCATTTCCGGGAGATGAGATCAAGATTTATCATGCCTATCTCCCATAGATTCCCTGGCTCTCCTGACAAGTTCAGCCTTTATTTCCTCCTCCAGAACGCAGACCACAATATAACCTTTAAGGTGGCAAAAAATTTTGCTGCAGTAGTGGCAGGAAAAAAAACAAGGGGAGGGACGAGTAAGTCCAATGGCACAGGTTCACTAATACCGATAGTATGGATTGTACCGAAGACTATAGTTGGTGTACCATCTAATAACTCAACTATTTGTGTAAATCATAATTTTCTTTATGTGTGTTTTGATCTGGTCTTTGACCGCAATAAAATTACTTACTTACTTACAATTGCTAAGTTAGTACCCTGGTTGTTAAGTGAACCTGGCTTCCCCATTGATATTGCCTGTGAGAAGGACGTGACATGATCTTGGGACGTAGAAACGGTAATAAATATGAACCAGTTTCCAATTATCTGAATTTTGATCACAATACCATTGATCACAATACCATGCGGATGTTGCAAGGGTTGTAACAGTAACAAATGGTCATAAGTTACATTTTTCAGTGCCATTGTAACTTTGAATGATTACTATATGAACTGTTGTAAGTCAAGGATTACCTGCATTTGCATATACACATGCATGCTTTTTGGCTGCAGGCAGCTCATGAGCCAAATCCCAATGAAAAGTTTAAACACTACAAATTAAATAAATTGTAACATGAATCAAAGCTGAGGAAAATAACCAGAGACGCTGAAAATTTTGATATAGTCCAGCAGCAAAATGTGCAAGTCTGTTGTGGCCTGTCAGCCAACAGCCCGTTCGACATCCAAATCAGAGGAGGAGGAGGAGGCATGGGAGTCAACCTGAAAGCTCCTAGGGGGAAGAGGAAATGGAGAGAGAGAGAAGGACAAAGGTGGAGCCTGGGCTGTCCATCAGCCCTTAGATGGAGAGTCAACAGCCCCCAGGTCTGGAGGTGGCTGATGAGGATGAGGAGGAACAGCTGGGTCCAGTGCCTGATGTGCACATGCACAGAAGGCAGAGGAGAGAAAAGCAATGGAAATCCATTGGCCAATCCTTGGGAAGTCAGAACCACCACTGCTAGCTCCGGGCATAAAAGGCAGGGAACAGAGATGGATAGATATGGCAGAGATGGATAGATACTCATCTCCTGGCTGGACAGACTTATTAGACTGTGGTGAGAGGAAAACTTTTTGCCAGGGCTGCTTTAAGTTAATCTTTGAGTTAACATCAGAGGGTTTGTTGTGTTTGGGGATCTGGGTCAGAACAAGGTCTCACGTCTCATGAGGGGAAGATTTAACTCAAAGCAAACTCTTCACATAAGCAGTAAGACAGAAAAGTAAATCAGACATCTTAGTTCTAATACCAACTGGCCACAACTGTTCCCATACTCTGATTGGCCCACCATCTGGAATAAGGGGAACATCCTAGATCAATAGCCCCCAATCTTTGGGGTACCAGGGACCAGTTCCAGAGAGATAGTTTTTTTCCTTGGACCAGAGGGGGCATGGTTTTGCACTCTGCCTGCATCTTGTGTATGGGGCTTTGCTTGATTGCATGGTCTGGTTTCTGGCATACCATGGCCCAGCGCCAATTCACAGATGTGAGGTTTGTGTTTGTATTTCACAATACAGTGAAAGCAAGTGCATGAGAATATTGTTCAAGACTTTTTCGACCTTGTAAGGTAAAAATCAGCCTAATAACCAACACCCTCAAAAATAGCTTGTTGTTGTTGTTAGTTGAAAAAATGTGTCTGACCGATCGCAACCCCATGGACAACATTCCTCCAGGCTTTCCTGTCTTCCACCATCCTCTGGAGTTCACCCAAGCTCATGCCTACTGCTTCAGTGACTTTCTCCAGCCACCTCATTCTCTGTCATCCCCTTCTTCTTTGGCCCTCATTCTTTCCCAGCATCAGGCTCTTCTCCATTGAGTCCTTCCTTCTCATTAGGTGGCCAAAGTATTTGAGTTTCATATTCAGGATTTGGCCTTCCAAAGAGGGATCATGATTGATCTCCTGTAGGACTGACCGGTTTGATCGCCAAAACTTATTTCAGTTGCCAAAGTCTACTTTTTGCCACATTAACAGTTACAAATCGTACAGGTGCAAATTTTGCTAGTTTTTTTAAAGTTCTATCGAATAACATATTTGAAGACGAATCAGACTCACATATGACAGAAATTAAAAGAAACTCACTTATAATTGCAGTGCTGACTTAATTATTTTTAATACAAGCTGTAGTGACAAGGCAATATGACATTATTAAAGATTAGAGTATCCTTATCTAGTGTACTAGAAAATGAAAGCAAAGAAGTCTCTTGGATTAAATGACAGAGTTTGGGGATTAGTTGCTAACTTAAGCCCAACAGCTACTAAACAGGTGAAGAAATCATAAGCATGATTTACTGTATTTATTAGATTGCCTTTAGGTCCAAAATGATGTTCCAGATGAATAGCAATACAACTAAAGTAATTCAACATAATTAAAAAAAGTATTTGAAAACATGAGAAGAATCAAGTGGGTCTTCAACAACTAGAAATCAGAGTCTAACCTGACCTGATGTATGTATATTTCCTTAGTTCTATTAGACATGCTCCACACAGGTAGCCTTCGGTCTTAGGACTACAAGTGAGGCCAAGATTTCTGTTGCTAAGTGAGGCAGTTGTTAAGTGGAAGTTGTCACATTTTGTGACCTTTCTTGCCACTTTTTAAGCGGAGCACCGCAGTTGTTAAATTAGTAACACGGTTGTTAATTGAATCTGGCTTTCCAATTGAGTTTACTTGTCAGAAGGTCACAAAAGGTGATCATGTGACTATGGAAACTGCAACCACCTGTCAGGGTTCCAAGTAACAACCCCAACAAAGGACAATTCCGAGGCTAGAAGTTTCTCAAAGTTCCATTTTGTGAGAGATGTCAGATTGGCACATCTGTAACGAATAGGAAAGCTTTCAGGTTTTCCCCACCCAAATGAAAGTCCAAGTCCCTTCACCTGCAACCACATGTCCATCATATGGTGCAATCAATGCACCATCCCAACTGGAGATGCCTCACAATCACGCCACTCCTGGTACAGGTCAGAACAGAATCTGTTCTCTAAACTACTCAAAATCTCCACTAATGGTTCCCCGTAACCTGCTGAAGACCACCTCTGATTCCTACCTAACATTAACATTTTGTCTTATTTATTTAAATGTATTTTTAACATATCCCGCCCACAAATCCAAGCTTGAGAAAACCTTAGAAGTAAAAATCTATGGATATTCCCAGTTATCCTTTCATTTTCCTTAAAGATATTTCACTTGTCATCAAAGAAGCTTCTTGGATATAAGGTCCAGTTGCCTTTTGAAAAAGCACCTTTGAGACTGGGTGGTCAGTCTCTTCACAAACTAAGGTTCGACTTATTTAAAGGGTGGACACTTCTTTAGGAGCTCTTTTTCCTGCCTTTATCCAATGTAACTATTTCATTAGTTAAGCTACTGCCTCAGATTGTAGTTTTCCCACTCTAGATAAGTTTAAGTCTGATGGTGTTACATCTACAAGCCATGACATCCCCCGGCAACAGGAGACTGCCGGCAATTGGCTGAGGTATGGACTGACTCTCAGAATTGCCAGCGGGAGTTTTAAATGACAGCCATTGGCTACCCAACTTGACAGCCATTGCATAAATAGTGGCTGTCACCTCAGCTGTGGAAGTTGTCATTCCTTGTGTTAACTGTTGTGGTCACTTGTATTAAAATCCAGTTCTCTTCACTGTGGTCTCGTCTCGTGTCTCGATCCATTTAATAGATGGTATAATAGGTGGCTCAGCATGGTAAGGCAGCTGAGTTTGTCGATCGGAAGATTGGCAGTTCAACGGTTCAAATCCCTAGTGCCATGTAATGGGGTGAGCTCCCGTTATTTGTTCCAGCTTCTGCCAACCTAGCAGTTTTGAAAGCACATAAAAAGTAGAAAAGTAGAAAAAGTAGAAAAAATAGGGACCACCTTTGGTGGGAAGGTAACAGTGCTGCATGTGCCTTTGGCATTTAGTCATGCTGGCCACATGACCATGGAGACGGCTTCGGACAGCGCTGGCTCTTCGGCTTTGAAACGGAGATGAGCACCAGCCCCTAGAGTCGGAAACAACTAGCACATATGTGCAAGAGATACATTTACCTTTACCTATAATATTTTAGGAAGTAATCCACATCAGAAGTTAATTTCTTAATAAATGCACAAAGTTGTATAGTGTGGCAGAGAGAGAAGCTTTTGAAGTAATGCATTTTTCATTTTTATGAAAATACTTTTTCAATCTAACTCAAGCAGGCAAAAGCATTATTCCATTTCAATTGTGCAAAATGAACCTATCACCATAAACCTTGTACTTTAGTGTTCTTTAGGTATTCAGTACATTAAATCTTTGGTACATTAAGGAATGCATCTTTAAAAGAAAAGAAGGAGCAAAAATAAATCTCTTTGTTTGAAGGGCTGGGATGGTTATTTGATATTCTACCATTGTTTCTTTGTCAGTCCCGCCTATATAATTTCCTGTAATGCCCAGGGTTTATTTACAGCTGGGCTGCCATATTTACTTAGGGTAAAAGAACACCTCAGCGGGAGTGAAAGGTAGTAGCAGTCCCGCACTTGGGATATTTCACTTCCTCTTCTGTCCCATTTCAGCTCATGGAGCTTTTTTTGACAGACAGCACAGGAAAAAAAAATCTGCATAAGGAAAAGTAACTGACAGCTGGGGTCAAACTCTCTCTGTTTAATGACACTGCCAGTTACACATTTTGAATTGTTTAAATATGAGTCTACAGCTTCAACAATCATCATCTCACTGGTTCCACTTTTCATACCCAACAGCCAGGAAACTGACACGTAATTACACACTTACTGATGGTATCGCCGGTGCCGATAATTAAAACTGCCACGGGAGGATTGCTATTGCTAGTCTACAGCTGGGATGTTGTCAAGAGGTAGAAACTCCAGCAGCTTTTAACACTATCTTCTTACAGGTGGACCATGGGCTCTGGTGATGTAGTAATAGAAAGGCCTCAGCACATCATTCACAATGTCTCACACAAATGAAGAAAATCTATTAACAATCCAATAAGTGAAATACAAACACAATGACCTAAGGGTTAAACTGTCTGGGTGGACTTGGAACTCAGATCTATTATGTATTGTTCTTTTTTTTCCCCTTCCTTTTTCGTTCTGTATATTTCTGCTGCAGTACAAAAGAAGCTTAGTTGAGCAACTGTTTCTGATGAAGAGCCAGTGTGGATCCTTCAGTTTAACGTACAGATTGAGAAAAATAATTTCTGTCCTATGTGGATACTTGGACATGAATCACGTGTTCTTCTCAAATTTCGCCCGCAATTTGGAGGAAAATTTTGCTAGACAATGAAACTCCTTTATGATTGGACACAAGATTCCTTCAAATTATGGTAAATGTAGCCTAAAAAGAAACAGGGTACCTCTGGAAGTCAATCATCACATAAACTCTTGCTTATGTTTCTTCATAACACAAGAAAAATTTAACCTTGCCATGCATTTATGTCATACAGTATTTCATCTGCTTTCAAGTAATCTCCTATCTTCAGTTTCAGTTTTTTTTCCCCTGTTTCTTAGAGTTTTGTGTGGGTTGGCTAGTTTCCTGTAATTCTGATATATTTAAGATGTAATTAAGATTCTTAGTTTTTTGTTTTTATTTAAAATGTCTAATGTTGTCTCTCAGCAAATCTCAGAGTCCCGTGTAATTAGCATGTTCATCTGAAAAACAGATATTTACATCTGAAAAGATACATATGCTAACAACTGCATATCTGTATTTGAAAGTTTGGAGAGTAAGCTGATATTTCATTTGATTAAGACTGCAATTTAATAATAAAGTAATATCATACCCTTCTCACAGATACAAGTCTTTTTTGTCATTAGAGATACAACATAGAAAAGATTAGAGTTAAGCAACAAACTTTCAGCACAGAGATTTTCAACTGAATTCTGGATAAATGTTTTCAAGACATCTACTAAATTTCTATTCAAGTTTTCCTGAAATAAAAATATATTTTATTAATATTTTAAACAAAGGGGAAACTGAATTTGTGTTCTGAGTTAAGAAGTTTAAAGGAGAGCATCAGATGAGGAGGAAAAGCTAGGCTCCCTTTTCACACAGATTTAGTGAGTACATTATATTAAGATGAGCCTATTAATAATAGCTTATCCTAAATCTATCCAGTTGGACATCTGTATTCAGATAGAGATGACATATAAAGTGCCATTCTTACCATGAAGTTTAACTGAATGGGAAACTCTAAAACTAAGAGATCATTTTGAGCCAATAGAAAACAATCAGGTGCTGCATAAACTTCCCTGGACAGTTGTGCCAATCCTTTTCAATTCCAGCTGGCATTCTTCCTGGTACTCCAGTCTTGGCCTGTGATTAGAAACAGTACCCTAGCCAAGGTAAAGAGTATTACTCAAGATTCAGATTAATACTACCCAGCATAGAATTACCAAATGAATTTTCACTTGAGAATACAGACATCACTTGAACTTTGGCCTCTGGAGGTAACACAAACCATCAAGGTAACATAATATGCTACTTCACCTCTGCCATCTTTTGATAATGATATTGTGTTTGTCATATAAGCCTTTGGCAATCAAAGTGAAGGGAGAGATTCACAGCCAAGGTGGGATAGGAAGCCAATTTGACTGGAAATGATGCTTTATGTTCAAGCAAGCACAACTAGCACTGATGACATATTCACAACCTTACATAAATTTCACTGGCTTCAGCTTCCAGCATATTAATGTAGGCACAGAGGCCCTTGCAAGCTTTCTCCTACAACTTATGGTGAACAAAATATAGGCATCCTATTTTGCCTGTGATGACATCTCAGGTGGGCAATATTTAAAGCTTGAAATAGTGCCTTGAATTTAATTTCTGGGTGCAAAGATGGATACTAATTTATGTTATAGTATTCTGCACTGCTATTTTGATGTTTGAATTTGTAAACTTTAAGTTGAAGGTGTAGTATGTTTTGCTTGACTGCCTTGCAAGTTAAGGTTCTGGTCATCTACCCTTCATGTTGAAAATTATCTACTGTATCACCTTTTGTCACTACATCAGTCTGTGAAATTGTTCTTCAAAAAGAATAAGGCACCTATATTTCATAGAGTATCTTCCTCTTTTTCTCTATCTCAGTAATAGCTTGATTGCAAAATTACTTATTTGCCACAGCATTATTTTAATTGCTAACACAGAGGTTTTCAAACTTGGCAGCTTTAAGACTCCCAGAATTCTCCAGCCAGCATACCTCTGTTGTAACATATGAACCCCAAAACTGTGTATCTAATTTCACAAAAGTCTTATTATTTCATTCTGTTTTGTCATATATTTTAAAAGAATTGTTACTTGTATACACATCCCTTCAGAATGAATTTGAAATATACTGTTATACTGGCTATATTATGCTGATATTTTCAATGAGATGCATATAAGAATATTATGGAATATTGTGAGTAATAAACCTCTGTATACTGAATAATATAGATTATTGTATTGTGAAAAATTTAACAATCAGTAATTTAAGAATATATCAAGGTTCAGGCTGTGTAAAATCAGAACTCCATTGAGTTTGCATCATTCCCAGCAATGGGCATTCAGAGTTTCTTCAGTTATCTACTGATAAGTCTTGTTATTGATGTGCTTTTTTTTCTGAAATGGTGTTATTGTTTATCCTTGGATGCTCAGAGTTGTATATCAGGGATTATTTTGCATAATCTAAGTGCTTTAATCCTTGAATGCCATCCCGAGTTACTTAGGTGACATGGAAAGCTTTATAAATCAAATTAATAAATAGTCCATAAGCAAGTTATAAAGATTGTGGGTAGCTGTAGAATTTTGCATTCAAAAGTATATTGTCTCTGAACAGGGAGTATGATTTAGTTAGCACAGCTAATAGCTGTTGATAGATCTATCTTCCATCAATTAGTCTAATCCCACTTGGAACCTATTTAAGATTTAAGCTGTGCTGCTATTCATCAATTGAGAAAATTGTCAAACATGTTGCTTTAAGAGTGAATAGCCAAAAAGAGGCTAAAAAGAGGAGGGGAAGACTGTTGCCATCAAATCCAGCATTCACTTTTCCACAGAGGCTAAATATATGCCTACAGGAAACCCAGAAGCACAACATTACAGTAATAAGTCCTTTCCCGCTGCTGTTCCCCAAAGACTAGTATTCACAGGCATTCTCTCTTTCTGATTCTGGAGGTAATATATCTATCAATCATGCCCAGGACTTTATCAATAGCCCTGTTGTCCATGAATGTATCTAATTCCATTTGAAATCCATCTAGCTTAGTAGCTATTACTGCAGCCTGAAGAACAAAATCCATTGTTGTTGCTGTTATGGTTGTTGTTGTTCTGTTGGTTGTCTGTCCTGCAAGTCCCTCTTCACTGGAACATTGTGAAATGGGCTTGTTTGTTTTGAAGTAATACATGTTCTTTCCTTCTTTTTGCCCTTTACTAAATGCTCTCAAATCTGGTGATGTTTTCTTATAGGTGGAATTCTCTAGCCTTTGAATTTCACTAAAAGTGCAATTGTACACAGCACTCCCACAAATCCTATGCCTACACAGAAACATGAAAAGCAGCATTGCAAGTAAAGCTTGTCTAAATATCCAGTTGGAAGCATCTCAAAATGTGAGACAATTTGTTAAGCAGGAACCCAGATGTGGCTTGGCACAAATAAGGAGGTAGAGTCCAGGTTCCCTCTAAGTCACACATTTATTCAGCATTGGACAAAGGATGGGTCCTCCCATAAGGCTGGAAGAAATGAAATTTTAGCTAATTATATATAGCATTCTTCAGTGCGTAACAGGAACACTGCTTACAATTGATAGAGTTCAGAAGTTACAAAAATACTTCTGAATGCATCTTGTGGTCATGATCACATGTTCCTCTGCAACAAGGGTGGTTTCTAACCAGTGTTGCTACCAGTTCTCTTTGCTTCACTTTGCTTTGCTTGCACGTATGGAAAACTTGTACCCCGTGCAAACGCACTGCATTTTAGAACAGCTGAGGTGCTGCAATCTACTCTGCCACGCCTACCAGTTGGGCTAAAAACAATAAAATATAGGTAGGAATAAGGTAGGGTAGGTGGGAGATTGCAAATGTTCACATTTACCTCACCATCACTGCTACCGGATTGTGCAAACCGGCCTGAACCAGGAGCAACCCTACGCTGATCTGCAAGCTTGTGATTTCCTTTATCCAGCTTCCACAACTCTGAAGGCCTGCTGAGTCCTGAAATTTATTTCTGCCCTTTCAACACAAGACTCTTTTGGACCAATCATCAGCATTATCAGAATGAAACAATCCGGTATGGTGCTGCCTTTTCCCATAGGTCACCAGTCTCCCTTTTGAGAGTTTCCTGATTTTGGAATTTATTATGATTAGTCAGAGGGTCTGAAAGAGGCAATGTGATGACCCAGTTCAAAGCAATCCACAAACCAAAACAAGAACTTAAGAACAAACAGTCTTTATTGCAAAAACCCA
>JANHFP010008365.1:0-12835 GCA_032468135.1 Calamaria suluensis | reverse complement strand
GGCAGGCAGGCAGGCAGGCAGGCAGATGAGAGATAAGAGATAAGAGGGTGGGAGGGAGAGTCAGAAACAGACAAATCGAGATCTGCTTTTTCAAATCTTCATTTCAGTTATGCTTTAGTAATTTCCATGACAATATGCAACACTTTCTTCTGGATGTTGTTTCTTTCCCTTCTCCCACTCACTTTACTTCCCAGTGCAATCTACATCTGATGGATTTCCTGGTGCTTTCCTGTTCCAATAGTAAGATCTGACCCTGCTCCTTTGGAAATGAGCCAAGATCAACTAGAATCTATCAGCCACTGAAAGGAGGTTGAATCTTATTGGTAGAGGAAGTCTAATATCAAAGTATTATAGCAACAAATGTATCCCCCATGACTGAGCAACTGCATAAAAGATATAGTTATTCACTGGAGATTTAACTGTAATTTTTGGGAAAGATCATACTGGATTCCAGGACAGCAGGAACTCTGGAGAAATTCCAGCTACTATTGCAGATGGTCTATGCATTACATGCAAAATTCTTACAATGTGAAGCAATCAATAAAAATATGAATATATAAGAGCTCTACCTTTGCACACATTGATTAAATTATTGGCCATTCTTTGGAGGAAAATAAAATCACATTGTTTTTCAAGTTCAGTAGAAGAATAGTACTATATCAATGCCACATGTTATGCATGAAGGTAGGCTGATAATACAGGATCAAAATCATGTGTGCCTTTTGGATTATATTATATCTTACTTGCCTGGTGATGTAGTGAATGCAATGAAATTATCTGCAATGATGGTACCTTTAAAAAAAAGTATTACTAATGAGAAATATTAGGTTGACCTCTGAGTAAACCTGCCTAGAATTGCTTTGTAGCGCTTGGCACGAGTCATTAGCAATTCCTTGTAGCCCAGAAGGAAACTAGGTAGAATGGTACCACATTCAATTTCCCAAAGCAAAGAGAAGAGTCAACCATTTTATGAGGTGCATCATGAGCTGCAAGAGAGGAAACAATATTTCCACAATCCTTGTGATTAAGAAGGTAAAGAGCAAAATGGTAGCTCATCTCCATCTAAAAAGAGTTGACTAGTCCATCTCCCTCCCCTCCCGAATGCCGCATTTAAATACCATGAATATTCACTGCCTGGCACCCAGCTGGCAGCTGAGCTGTTTTGATTCAGAAACCTTCACACTCAAAAGAGTTTTTAATCAGCTTCAAGAAAAAGAAGAAAGTCAAAGAAAGAAATGGGAGGGAAAGCGGAGAAAACCCAAATCAATGAATTCAAGAGAAAAGATAGGAAAAATCCAATTAACCCTTCCAGGGTCTCCCAAAGTAGGCATGCACCACACTTTTGCTGCCCTGCTGCCATTTTGATACACTGGGTGAAGAGATGAAGGGGTGGATCCTGTCATCATATTTGTACTGACGCGGCAAATCCCTGCTTTGTTGCCTGTGTTCAAGGTTATTTCTGTGCAACTTTTTTCTCTCTGACTGCCTGAATCCCGAGGAAGACTGATAAATGCCTGGCAAATAATTGCCTGGCAAACTCTGAGAGAAGGACTGGGTACTTTTTAGGATTCCCAAACCTGTGCAATAGGAGTGGTGCATCCTGGCACAGAATGTTAGTGCTTAAAATGTTCCACTTTACTTTTAAAAGTGTGTGTCTTGGTGTTACCTGGACAGCAGCCTTCCCTACTTTAATGTTAAGATGTGCTGATGCAAATCATGGGAATAGTAATCCCTCACATCTGGAGGTGAACCTCATCTGGAGAGAACCAGGTTGAGAAAACCTTTATCAAAATGAAAATTCTGTTTGGCAAGCTTGTTTCAAATTCTACCCATTGAAGGGGCTCCGTTGCTCTGCCGTGTGTTGTGTTTTTTAAAGCGAGTGAGAGGGATACACAAATGGAAGGTGAAGATTTATGCATCTCTGAGCAAAATGTTGTGGATGAACCAGAGTGACTGCATAATAAAAGCTTTCTCTCTGTGACCTATCTCTGTTTCAGTAATCTCAGCTCATAGAAGCTATTTGCAAACATTTGTCTGCCACCTTCCCACCCCACCCTAAATAGCTCACGGTTATGAAAGCATAAAGCATAATTCCAAAAATTGATAACCTCGTTAAAATTCTATCATCACCTTTACCTCATTAAGTTTCTCCAAAAACCCTGAAGGGTGCACTCTTTTCCAGCTTTCCTCAAGTTCAATAGGATGGGGAGGGCATTCTTATCTAGGGAGGCAGTATCGAAGTAATTTACTATTTTACATATGTATCCTTCACACAATTCCCTTTCAGGATAAGCAGTATTAACCAGAGCACCAAAAAATAGTAAGAAATAGTAATGAAAGCGAACTACAAAGCAAAAGCACAACCATGTCTAGTTAACATTCTCTCTTGTACCCTTATAAGTCATTTGGAAAAGAGAAGGGAGAAGGAGGAAGGAGGAGGAAAGAAGGAAGAAAATAATTCTTATTTCCAACTTGTCCAAATATTGCCTCATATGCAGCCTTTGGCTCCTTATACCTGTATTCATCAATGTTCTCTTTCTGAGGATTTAATTCCTTTCAGGTAACAGCTTCCTCACTTTTGCCCTACCTATGGATCCAGTGACTCTTCCTTCATTGTTGGTTTTGGAATCCGATCCTCATTTTTTCTTTTTATGTAAACAAATATCCTCAACATAGTTTTTAGTTTGGGTTGCTCTCTTTCCAACATGTCCACAGTCATCTGGCACCCATTCATTCTTGGCCCTCTCTACAGAGCACTACGGAACAGAGGTTATAGCCAGGGTCAATCTTTTTTGATGGTTACAATAGTGATGCTACGCCAGGGACCTAAGGCACATGTCTACATGGATCTTTTCTCAAAAGTCCTTGTTGGGACCTGATGCCGAACCTGCGAACAGGTTAGGGCAGTGTAAGAACTTCATCTGTTTAAATGTTCCACCTGAACATTGGATGCTCCATGAATAAAGTGCTAAACCTTGGTAAGAAGGGGCTGCTTCTCAGTCTGCTCATCTTTAAATGGAATAGAAGAAACAGGTGGCATCCATTTGTTGTGACTCCCATCCCGGCTGTCCTCAAGGATTGCAAGAGCACAACAGAGGTCTTGAGGCACACTGTTGCACGTCGCCAAGGAAAAGGCAGCTCTTTTGCATAAGGGGAAATGGGGAAGGAGGCACAGACATAATAAGAGGAATGTAAACAGCTTTTGTGTCAGAAAAACTGCCAACAAACAGCAGAGGCAGTCTGTTGACAAATTAATATGGCTCTTTCAAAATGCTATTTCTTTCAATGTACCATAATAGCACAAATCATTAGCTTTATTATAATCTCAGCTGCTGCATCTTCAAACAAGAAAGGTAGCTCTCTGTGGCTGGGAGAACTGGAGAACAGTTAGGGTCACCTTCTATTTTCTTTTTGCGGTTCCGTCGCCATAGTTTTGCCTGTGTTTTATCCAGATCTCATTTCCTAAACTAAGTGGATTGATAACAGGATTCTCACAATGAGAAGCTGAAGTAGCCATAAGAGGATTTAAAACAGTCTTTTCATTACCTAATCTTTCTGAATCCATTTTAAAATCTATCTGCAAGTTGATCTGGGCTGGTTTGAGTATTTTGGAATCAATTAATGAGAATATTACACACAAGGGGCATTGAACATGCTTGCAAGTCGATAGCACAGAGCCAATAATTATGGGGCCTTCTAGCTATGGATTGCAGAGAAGAGTCCATCAAGTTGTGTTTGACTCACAGCTAGGAACTGAGTTCTGCTCCCTCTGGACTACACCTAAATGCATATTCCTTTCCCTGCAATATGATCAACCAGAATTTGTAATTGCACAGTAATGAATTCCAGCTTTGCTATCTTTGGAAGACTATGCACACTTGCTATATCAATAATATCTACTTTGCTATTTTGAGCCACTTTGCCCTCCCTCTATCTCCCTTCTTTGTGTAGGTTTTCTCTGATTGTCTTCTGTCACTTCTGTCCAGCTTCACAAAAACTGTCTAGAATTTTTGGGCCATGATCCAATAGTGGTGAATTAGTGCTGAAATCTGTTCTTAGCAATATCCATAGTTGTGCTTTACTCCACTGCCATAAATTAGTACTTAGATGGTTCAGGAGAATAATTACTTTGAACAGATATTCCCTGTGAAGCCTTCCTGGAACAGAATCAAACTCCACATGCCATGCTGTCAAAATGCATATTGGAGGAAGCTCACAGCTGGATTCCTCATCATGCCTCCATACTACAAAACTAAAAAGTTACACATTTCACCTCCTCCTTACTTTTGCTTAACTTTGTCTGTCATTTCACTACATTTTCCATGTCGTTTTGGAAAGAATGATTTCTCCTAACTAGGAATCAAATCTCAAGCTATCTATCAGGCTTACATAGACATGACTCCTCCTATGAGACTACTCTAAACACAGAAGGCAGCCTTGGAGTGGATCTGTTAGGCAGTGATAGCTAACCTTTTTGCCATCGCGTGCCAAAAGTGGGGGGTGCCCCGGGGGAGTTGCATGTCCGAGTGGCCACACCCATAATTCAATTCACCCCACCCCCTCTAGAAAGGCTCTGGAGCCTGGGGAGAGTGAAAAACAGGCCTTCCCTACCCTGCAGGCCCTCCAGAAGCTGGAAACAGCCTCTTTCCCAACTTCTGGTTGGCCTGGAAGACCTGAAAATCAGCTGGCCAGCACCCCCATGCACATTAGAGCTGAACTAGGGCAACACTACCGTGCCCACTGATATGGCTCTGCTTGCCACCTGTGGCACCTGTGCCATAGGTTCGCCATCACGGTGTTAGGGGGAAAGTCTGAACGGAGCTCGCTTCATTAAGGTGTCATCAATTCACCTACTTCAAAGTGGCACTATCCCCCCCATACTTTTATTAAATTTTACAAACACAATGATAAAAAGGTAATGCAAATTAATAATAAAGGCCAAATAAACCAATCCAAACAGATAGTGACCATTTTAATCTGAAAATCTTGTGTTGCTTTCCAAATTGCTGTTGCCATTGTTTCCACCAATCTTTTTTATTTTTTTAAATATATTTACTTATTATTAAAATTAAAACACATTTTAATACACATCAATATTGCTTTACATATATCTCTATGCTTATATGTATCTATGTAAAAACACAACTTGACTCACAAAACACATAAAGGAAACAGACAGAGAAAGAAAGAAGAAAAGAAAAGAAACAACAGAAAAAAGGAGAAAAAAGACAAAAAAAAATAAAAAAAATAAAATTTATCATTACATAATACATCTTTGAATCTAACTCTATCTTGAGTGTAGATTCCTATCAGTAAAGTTTTTAAAAACCACTATTACATTGTGTGGTTTCTCTTTACAACATGGACATCAGTCTATTTTCCTATTTACAGAAATTTACAAACATATTTATTTTATCTTAAAAAACTGGATATTTGACATTTTGTACATGCCAGCTTCCAACTTTAAAATTAAAACAATTTCTTTAAAACTGTTCTTTGGTGATATCAGAGGAGGTGACTTGAAGTACATTGGTTTGCAGAGATGGTGTTGAGAACTCTATCTATGTATCCTCTGGAGTAGGAAAACAACTGAAAAACACTTTTGTATCTTACTTGTGCTATTTGTGTCATGCACAAACATTTTTAACAAGAGAATGCAAAATATTGTGTGCTATTCTGCTTTAGTATCCAGATCACTGATCCAGTGAAGCATGAACTGACAGAAGAATGAAATATGGAAGAGAAAGATGTGAAGAATGCGGCGACTCTTATTCCAACATTCCAGTTAAGCATTCATAATTAGTATGAGTTTATCAAATAGTCTTTAGTAGGAAGAAACTGATAATATCCTGGTTTGAATTTAATTCCCCGGCTGGCCATTCTTTGGGGATCAGAAAGAAAACACCAACTGCTATCAAGATAATACAATTTCTTCTCTCTCCCCCCCCCTCTCTCTCTCTCTGTCTCTCTCTCTCTCTCTCTCTCTCTCACACACACACACAGAGCAGTTTGCCTGCTTATTTCCACATCACCCTGGCCAGGATCTGCGCCTGGCCCTTTCTCTTCATTATGTATATCAAAGGAAGATCTGCCAGTATTCATCAGTAGGCACATATAATACCTGCAATTTTTTTTTTGGGGGGGGAAACAAAAGCTCTGGGGGGAATTGAAATAAGGAGGTCTCCATTTCTAGTCTCTTGCCATATTTTTCAGCCATTTAAAACTCACTCATAATTTTCTTCTGCATTCATTATTTATCCCCTTGCAGGTCAACATCATTTGATCTCTATGCTGTGTCCAGAGTAGGCAACCCGTCTTTGCAAATGAGCTATGAACTTCTTTCATTAAAAATGGAAGCAGAGACACATACCATAATAAAAGACATTACTCAGATTTGTCTGGTGTGCACTAAATATGCCTGGTGATCTTTGCTGACCTCACATATAAGCAGCTTTAGCTAAGAAGCCATCTGAGATGAGATCAACCAAGCTTAACTTGACCTAGACTCACATGCCTCTCATTTTCTCACCTGGAAGGTTCTAGAAGACAAAACCATCAAAAAAATAAATAAAAGCAGATCAGGGCTTCACTCTCTGTAGAGGACAAAGTCAGAATACTGCTAAGGGTGACTGAAGTATGAAGACTTTATGAAGTAAATAAAACAAGCACAAAATGTTCTTATCTTTTTTTTTTACTGAGATTGGTTTTAAGTGTCTGTAGGATCTACATGAAACTATGAAAACTTTTGGTGGTGAAGATATGCAGAATTTCAGCAAAACAGAAAGAGAGCAGAGACATTCTCACAGAATTGCTTGTGTGAAATCTGAAGGTTGGAAATGAGTTTCAATTATATTTCCTCTGGGGTTGCATTATAGGAATGGCATCGCTCCCAGGCCCTTTGTTGAGCTTCTGTTGCCAACATCTAATTTCAGGGGGCCCTGCCAAAGCAAGGTCTCTCCATGAACCAGAGGAGTAGAACTTTTAGAATTGCAGTCAAGTTAATACTCAGCTTGGAGTTGAGTGCATGTGCCACATTAACCCATCCCAAATGCAATATTTGGGGTGAACCCATATGACAATAGACAGTAAGAAATAAGGTAGAGTCCTAGCTCATCTTCCTTCCAGAACTACTTTCAACCATCTAGCTAGTCATCAGTATTTGCCAACTTTTAGTGTGGACCTGACTTTACAGAAAAAGACAGGTTATTTGTCAGATGTTCCTAATTCAGAAGTGTTTACGTACAAAACATTCCCATTATTTTTGTTCTTGTTTTCTCCCCTATTCAGAAGCTCACCGGAGGGATGTACTGATAGGAGGACTTGATTCAAGATGCAATGTCAGACATCACATCCACTTTCTACCAGAGGCCTTTACTTCCAGCCCAATTATTATTCCCACGCCCAAATCCATCAGCTACTTGGACATGTCTCCGTCACTCCCAGCACCAAACAAACCGAAAATTATTTCCACTGGCAAATATGCCACTTACTTTCCTGGAGGGAGGGAACAAACCACTGTTTAGACTGACAGCTGATCAAGGCTGCCCCTGCTGCTGTCAGCAGGAAGAAGTGTTTAAACACTGGGATGGGAATTGAAAAAATTCTCATTATCAGCGCATACTAAACAAGCAAATAAATAAATAAAGCAAGCTGGCATGGAGAGCCACAGCCCACCCATTGTGAGAGTAATGAAACTGTGTCTCCTGAGACCATGGAGAGGGCCTCTATCTGGGTCCCTGGAAACATTATCAAAGTGACACCTTCACAAGATCCAAGCCAAGCCTTTTTATCTTGTGTTCCAATGTGCAGACCCAAATGGGATGGGGAGGGGTGGAGTGTGGGAACTGAAAGAAACTTTCCTGTCTCATAACACTCTAGTTAAAGCTGTCTCAACATTTGGATTCTTAATCCCCAGCCATCCTGGTCTAATTTAATTTTAACCAAATGTCTCTGGAGGGCACAAGGTTAGTCAGGTCAGAGATATGCTATTGAACTAGCTATAAAAAGTTTGCCTATTTTTAGGGCAGAAATGGGTAGTTTGGGGGGGAGAGACTTGAGACTTTGCTTGATATGCTGTGGATTAAGCCAGGGTTCACTTTAGTAAGGAGTTTTATGCATTTAAAAGGGTAAAATGAGGGTCTTAACTTAGTATCTGAAAAGCCAAAAGCTCCCAGTTTGTTCCTTAAGAACAAACTCTCAATCTCAAAACCTTTCAAAAGAGGAAGGTATATTTCCTCATATCTATACTGTGGGCTGTTGAGGCACAAAAGAGGTCTGGAGAGGTTGAGGCAGCCTGGGGCTTGTTTTTATACCCTGCCTTGGGACAGGAAGGGGAAATGTATGTGGTGGTAGTTGACCAAATGACCTTTGTTATTTATTACAATAATAATTATTACTGACTTCATGTGAGTTCTTTATTTGTTTCTTTCTTCTATAGTCTTCATTATTTGGAGAAAAGAGTCTGTTTTGACTGAATGAATGATACAGGTTGAGACAGGCAGCCTGAGTGGGATTTTCCAGTTCACAATAGACAAATTATTGTAGAGCCTTAAGAATGTGGTGTCTAGGATTGAACACAGATTCAGGCTCCAGTCCTTCTCACCATAACTTAGAGATCACCAAAGAGCTGCTTTTCTATTGATGTTCTGTCAAGAATGCAGATTTCTAAGACAGCCCACTGCTGACACACTGCTGACCCACACTGGAAATCTCGGCCACCCAAGGTCCTACCAGGTGGTAGAGGAAAAAACACATCTGAATGTTGCTAAATCACCTATCTGCTTTCCACATTTCTAATGTTCTGCTGGGGTACCAGTATACTGATAATCTTGTTAGTTGTAGCAGAAGGTCCTTTTAGGAAAGTATAACAAATATTAAACAAATCCTTTTGTTGACTTTACCCAAGGAAGCTATCTTCCCTGGGGCTTTCTTCAACTTTTGATTAAACCCCTCCGGAGCCCTTTTGTTGGGAAAGATTGAAAACAAACCTCTGGACTGAGGAGTCTATCTAAATTGTGGCTTGGTTATTGCAGTCTTACAATTACGAGCCCTTTGTCTCCGTTGTATTGTCCACCCAGGTCCTGTTCCAAGAATCCCTCCACAAAGAAGTGTTTGGATTATCCTGAAGGTCCAGTAATCAGACTTATCTGTTAACCTCTGGATTATCAATTCAATCTCTCTGACACTCCTTTCTAAACAGAAACAAAACCAATACCATGCATTCTTTTTGTATCCTTGCTGAGATGTGCTACTGAGGAAGAATAGCATGTCTCTTCACCAGGTATTCTATAGCTAGCCTAGTATCTCTGCTGATATATATTTCATCAGATCATTTAACCATTCTGATGCAGCCAGATTCAATTACTTTTGTGATTATCAAAAATACCTTTCCTTTAGTTTTCTGAATTAATTTGAAGCCTGATACCTTCTGATGTAGTTATTGCTGTGCAGGTTTACTTTTAATTTATTAGCAAAGTCCCAGGACACCACTGTCTCAGGGGTGGGTTCTACTTATCTTTACTACCTGTTCTCTTCATGCACAATTGGTGTGCGTGCTTTACGTGTGCCAAGCGTGCACTCTGCATATGTGCATTGGAGCACCCACAGAAAACATGCATTCCATGCATGCACAAATCACACACGGCAGCACACACTCCAAACATGTGCTCTGCACATGCTCACAACCATTTAGCAGAGGTGGGGCATAGCAATCAGCTCTGCCGCACCAATTCAGCTGGTGGGGAAAAAAAAAAAGGTAAAAATCCTGCCAGGGTGGGTGGGAGGCCACAGCTGGCGGATGGTGAGAACCAGTTCGCTAATGTCATCCAGTCATTGCTACTGGATCACGCAAACTGGTCCAAACCAGGAGCAACCCATCACTGCATTGTCATAAATACTGTGTATACAAGTGGTAAACACAGAATGGCATGGCAAGTCATAAGAAGTACTTAAATGCAATGACATGTTGTTGTTGTTGTTAGTTGCGAAGTCGTGTCCGACCCATCGCAACCCCATGGACAACATTCCTCCAGGCCTTCCTGTCCTCCACCATCCCCTGGAGTCCACCCAAGCTTATGCCCACTGCTTCAGTGACTCCATCCAGCCACCTCATTCTCTAACGTCCCCTTCTTCTTTGGTCCTCAATCTTCCCCAGCATTACATTCTTCTCCAGTGAGTCCTTCCTTCTCATTAGGTGGCCAAAGTATTTGAGTTTCATCTTCAGGATCTGTCCTCCTAAAGAACAATCAGGGTTGATCTCATCTAGAACTGACCGGTTGGATCACTTTGCAGTCCAAGGGACTCGCAGGAGTCTTCTCCAGCACCAAAGGTCAAAGGCCTCAATTCTTTGGTGCTCAGCCTTTCTTATTGTCCAACTTCCACAGCCATACATACAGAAAAAACCATAGCCTTGACTATGCGCAGTTTTGTTGGCAGGGTGATGTCTCTGGCAATGACATGAGTGACCTAAAACTAAGGTAAATTGTGAAGGGGAAATTTCAAACCTTCCTTGTAATGAGATGTGTAAGATTAACAGTGAGTGAGGCTGGAAAGCATAATTTTAAAAGGAATTATTTTTGTAGTCTAGAGTGAGACTAGAGACGAATTTGTTGCTTGGAAAAATCAAAGGCAATTGAAAAATTGCCTAGGCAGTTGCCTAGCTTGACACTATCAGTGTTGACCCAAGCAGGAGTTTACAAGAACTTAGTTACTAACCGAATATCCTGGCAAAATGATATCCATCAGGTCAGGAAGAATCGGAAGTGACTGACTCACTGAACAACAAGATGTGATTGAATCATTAGCCTTGACTCCTATAGCCAAACACTTGTCAGACTGTGATGAGGGATTTGTTTTTCTTAAGACTTCACCCTGTTTTAACCTCTTTTCATGCTGTTTCTGTTGGGACATTAACAACAATTCTAGGTTTAAAAAGGACACTGAGCAGCCACCGCCTTGATTTAACACTCAAACTCAGCTTATATTTCCATCTAATTGTCTCCACCTTCAACTGCTTTTAGCTCCTACCCAATCATATTTCTTCTGGAGGATTGCCAGGAGATGAGTCTGACTGCAATTTGTCTTGATGCATGACATTTTAACTAACCTGCATATCTGGTTCCTAACTAACCTTTTTTTATTGTTATAATTGGCTAGGCTAGAAAGGGGGGTTAGAAAGGGGGGTGTCTCAGAAAATGGATGCAACATGATACTTCCATAATGCTGCCAAGGAAATGCCAAGGATGTAGTGCCAAAGTAATCTAACCAAAAAAGGCTATAGCAGACATATCAGATAAGGTTTTTTTATTTGTCAATTACATATTAGGTAATATGTATATATATATGTATAAACATGAATTGAGTACATAAAATGAATACAAATAAAGAGAACATTAGGACAGGAACGGTAGGCACACTGGTGCTCTTATGCACACCCCTCAATGTCTGTTGTGTAAAGGTCGAAAAATAGAGAAGATCTGTCACTAGCAAGTTGGGATTTTGTATAAAACTGTGCAATATAATCTAAGATATATTTGGCCCTATCTGCATTTACATACTCCAAGGAACAAAATCTTTCCCAGAATAGATTTGGACAAATTTAGAAAGGCATGTTGCAAAAGTACAAAGGTCTTTTGCAGATCAAGACCCAGCAGTCACTATAGACTCTTTCTGGGTGTTCCAGAATTTGCAAAATGTAGTTAACAATTTCAGAGTCCTTCATTTAAAAGTTGGGGTTAAGGTTAGAACTATTTAATTGATGGCTGTTCATCTCCATTTTGAAAATAAAATAAATCACTTTTCCCTTCAGATCCAGTTCAAAAATCTTAACTAACCTCCACCATCCTAGAACTGCATTACACAGTATCACGCTTTCCCAAAAATAAGGCCCTGTCTTATATTTTTTTGAATCCTGAAATAAGCACTTTGCCTGATTTTCAGGGAAGTCTTATTATTTTGGGGCACGTGGAGCAAGATGGGGCTCCTCTTGCCATCTTACCTGATTTCCAGCTCTGTGTTTAAATATTTTTGGGGAGAGCTTATTTTTTTGGGGGAACCTTATTTTAGTACATGTGCTAAAAAGCCTGATTGGGCTTATTATTAGGGGATGTATTATTTTGGGGAAAATAGGGTAGTAAAAAAATTCTTTTGCTAAATGAGACATTTGTTAAATGAGTTTTGCCCCATTTTAAACCTTTCTTGCCCCAGTTAAATAAATCATTCCAGTGGTTAAGTTAGTAACATGGTTCTTAAGTGAGTCTGGTTCCCCGTTAACTTAGCTTGTCAGAAGGCTGTAAAAGGCAGTGACATGACGCTGGGACGCTGCAACCATCATAAATATGAGTCACATGACCAGCGGGATGCTGCAATTGTCGTAAGTGCGAAAAATGGTCATGTGATGTGGCTTTTTTCAATTGTGACTTCAAATGGTCACTAAACGAACTGTTGGTAAATGAAGGACTACCTGTACGAACCACAATCTTGGCTTGTTGACTCTCATCTATGGATGCCTCTGCCCAAACCATGGATTATATCTACCAATGCTAGATTCTTAATCATTTAAGGAATAAATAGTAGCTTTGAAAAAACCAATATTAAATGGTTACAGTAACAAAAATTGTAGATGATGATGATGAAGGAGGAGGAGGAAGAAGAGGAAGAAGAGGAAGAAGAGGAAGAAGAAGAAGAAGAAGAAGAAGAAGATTAAGAAGAAGAAGAAGAAGAAGAAGAAGAATAAGAAGATGAAGAAGAAGAAGAAGAAGAAGAAGAAGAAGAAGAAGAAGATGAAGAAGAAGAAGAAGAAGGAGGAGGAGGAGGAGGAGGAGGAAGAAGAAGAAGA
>JANHFP010008364.1:0-16176 GCA_032468135.1 Calamaria suluensis | reverse complement strand
TTTCCCGCCACAAGTTATATTGTTGCAGGGTTTGCAACTTTCCCGCCAAAAGCAACAGTTGCAAACCCCACCTACTTAGTTGCAACATACTTGTTCAGAACAACAAAGATAATATTAGATAAACAGCATTGACATAAAGAAGAAGATATAACTTTTCTGCATTATTTCTACCCAGTTATTGCTACTGCTTGTGCATATTTAACACATGAACTTTCTATCTATTCTATAATGATGTTATGAAGGTATCATTGAGGTCCAATAAGGAACAAGGGATTCTATTGACAGCAACTGTTATTGTCCTTTTTCATCCTGTGCACTATTATGTTTGATGTATTATTGAGTTATTTTTGAATTAGGCTAACTTACTGGCATAAGCTGATCAGCATTCAGAATTGGCTGCAAACATAATTTTGTTTATTAGGATGTCTTGATTTGGTAAAAAGAAACTAATAGTTGTTAAGCACTGTATATTTATAATCAGAATATAGAGAAAAGTGAAGAAAAGGGGTAATAGAGAAATTCAAACACTAAATGATTGGGAATGAGTATGATAATTCCCCCCCCATACTTGCTTCTTTTCTTAGTGGATTAAAAGAACATTTGATAAGAAATATAATTACCTACTGCATTCCGTATAATTTCTGAACACTTTGTAAGGAAGTCCAGAAAAAAACAGAACAGCAGCGATCTTTCCATTAAAGCCCAGAAATCCTTTCCTAGATGCTCAGTTGGATTCTAGGTTCAATAATAATTTTCTGCAGAAAGAATGTTTGTCTTATAAAGCAACCCACTGGCTTCGTCATCCAAGGGTTTTATTCCTCGTATTTTCATCCCTTATAGTTTTCTTGTTTTATGTCAGCACACCAATCTCATTAAACTACAGAATGAACATAAGTTTATTCTCCTCTGCTGAATCTCTGGCAAGACATCATAGCGAACACCTAGGAGTTTTTGCCAGAAGCAATAACTTCTTCCTTTGCAACAAAAGTCTGTGAAAGCTCTTGGCCTCCTGGGCCTTGTTTATCAACTGCAGAAACCCTGTTTTGCTGTTTGCATATATAAAATGCATTCACACACACACATACACATTTTAAATCAAATGAAAATAAAAGGAAAAATTGGAAACAAATAGAAGTATCCCTAATGAAGTATCTCTCTCTCTTTTTTTTTTTTTGCTAGGCACAAATATTTGAGTCAAGCAGAAATCTGATTATAGAACAGACTGAATGGTGGGTTAGTTTATTTTCACTGTATCATTTAATTTCCATATTCTTGTAGATCAGTGATGGCTAACCTTTTCCTGACTTGAGTGCCCAAAGCTCACAAATGTGTGAATGCACATCTGAAACCTCAAAATGCAATGCATGTGTGGTCCCTTTGCATGCAACACACACGCTCCCCATGCATGCATCCCAGTGCATGCCCCCTGAGCATTCACATGTCCTGCATGTGCCCCACCTCTTGCATGCACAGCTGAGCTGAAGTGGAATTGCAGTTCACATGCCCACAGAGAGGGCTCTGCGTGCCACTTCTGGCACACATGCCCTTGGTTCAGGGTAACCATTCTAGCTTGTGTTGATATCTGAATTGACAGCTACAACAAAAATTTATATCTTATTTGGTTTTTTGCTATGATGTTCCAGTTGGGTCCACAGCCATCTCTCTATCTTGTAGGAGACAATCCAGCTGGATCTTATAAACCCCCAAAACATCACCTTTTACATCCATCTATGGTCAGGTAAGTATACAATGAATCCTGCCCATTTATATTACTGTCATAATGCCTCAGTTCTGAATCTTTGAAGTTTGTAGCAGAGTTTCTTCATTTCTCCTATTATTACTGACCAGGGTCTTCAGCATTCATTTTTTCATTGTGTACTGTTTGATTAATAGTTTTTTTATGCACTTGGCTTCTACAGGGTTGGTCTGAAGGAAAGGCCTGGTGTTGAAAAGATCAGAGCATTACCTCCTCTGACTCTAACAAACTGTAAGAGGACCAGCCATACAAATCTCTATCTCTAACAATTAAGAGTAGTAGTTAGTGACTATTAATCCTGACCTGATATACACCTTCCAGAATTATGGGGTCAATTAATATCCGTTAGTCTAAGAACTATACAGGATTGTGAATATGTGAACAGCATGCAATGAGAGATGCCTACATGTGCTTCCTTGATACTTGGAAAAAAGATGGAATATAAGGAGAAGATTAGACAAGTAAATAATAAATAAAGAAGTTATTTAGAACTAAGCCACTTAAGCAATTTAGAAGCAACTTAGAAGTAGGGAAAAAATTCCTGACAGTTACAACAATTAATCAGTGGAACAACTTGCCTCCAGAAGTTGTGAATGCTCCAACACTGGAAGTTTTTAAGAAGATGTTGGATAACCATTTATCTAAAGAGGTGTAGATTTTCCTGCCTGGGCAGGGGGTTGGACTAGATGAACTCTTATTCTACTCTAAGTAATTGATACAAAACAAGTGACTTTTAATAGCATTTTCTTTCAACAACAAAAAAATCATAAATCAATCACATGCCTTCCTTTCAATGATTTTTCCTACCACGATTTCTTCCCTTTTCATGATTTTATTTCTTAGGAAAAAATGAAAATGTTATTCAAAAGTTATTGTACTTTCCCTAACAGTCATTAATTCTACTTCACCTTTCCACCACTTCCTGCAACTCAGCAGCCCCAGTTATCTTTGGCTGTAACTGAAGCATGTTCCTGAAGCTCTATTGATTGATAAACTTATTCCTATTTAATTATATTTATCCTGCTTTGTTTGGCAGAGTATGACCGACAGACTGAAATTATCTGATAGTTTAGGAACTAGAGTTCATAAATGGGAGGCATAAAAAATTAATCTTCCAACACATAGTAGAACACAGGTCAGAGTTTCTGATTATATGCATGTTAGTGACTTTTTCTAATAATTTCATTTATTAGCAGTATATAACACTACTTAGGAGAAACCACAGCTAAAGAAGATTACAGTAGCAATAACTGTAAGGTGCTCTGCAGCCTTTCCCCACCCATCACCCATACAATAGCTTCTTCACATGACTTATCCTCTACATATGGAGTGGGTCAATGCATATATGTAGGAAGCAGGACTATAAATTTTGATACCTGGCCAGTGTCAAGGGCAAGTAACTCAAGAACATAATATAATACATATACTGTATCTCCATGCTTTTAAGATTTTATGGGAGGTGGATCTGGGATATCAGTTTATATAGACTCCTTTGGATTTCTTTCAGCTCAAGAGGAAAGACTTGGTAAAACATATAATTCATACCTGAACCCTTTTAGGGAAGTAGAAAGATATAAATTGGGATAAATAGCATTGAACCATTACAGAAATCCATCATGTCTATGTATTAATAATGAAAAACAAAACTGACCCTGAAAAGTGTCAGCATGCAACGGTCCTTGGTACAGCTGTATTTTGCTATGCACTTATCAGACATAATTAATACTGTATGTGAATCTCCCACAGAAATACAATAAATTGTGGCTAAAGCAGGATTTTAAATCATCCTTGGTTCTAAATGGCTTAAATGCCAGCTTTATCACGTTTATCTTTTTAAATGAGGGATTTTTTTTCCTTTCCTTTTCACAGGCTTAATTAGCATTTTGCAGGGCAAATAAAAAACCACTATCAGCTTATTCTAACAATCTCTTTAGAGATAAACATTAAATGCATGATAATCTCATTCTAAACTGACTACATTTTCTAACTTAGGACAATAATAGCTATTGTGCTACATCAATCTTGCTTGCACACTGATAAAACATGACCTCTATTAATGAAAATAGCTAAATGCAAAATTAATATTTTCATAACAGAAGATAAAGGAAAACAGAAACTTCAGAGACAGCTGTTTTATAATTGCATGATGTTAAAGCAAACACTTGGTAAGATTATCCAAAAGGATGAACTTTAGCATTTCTTACGTTTAGCATCCCAAATTCCAGATGGACAACTTTGCTCAATGTTTCTGCGCTATGGGGGAAGCTATGGGGAACAAGAATGACTCTTGAGGTATTGAAGGTCAGGCACTACAGAAGCTTCTTTTGATTATTATATATATATAAAAGACAGAACTGACATTTCCCAATTCAAGTAATCAACCAAGGCAGTTTCTCTCCCAAAATGAACTGGAAGCCAGATTAGACTAAATTTAAATAACCAATTCCATTCAAGATTGCTCAGGGTAACAGAATATTTCTTGTTCAAGGTATATAAAATGTGTTTATTAAGAGTCTTTCTTTTCTCTGCCTTTCATTATTAAAAAAAGCCTACAATAATCAGAACTTTAAATATATTTTTTTAAAAATGATAAAATACATACTGAAAGGCCAGTGTTTTTGTTTCATTTTGTTATTAAGAAAAAAAACCTCTTGAAACCTCTTGATTTATATAGACATAACATTTAATGAAAATCCTGATAAAAATAAGTGTCTTCACTTATCATGGAATGACCTCAATGAGTGCACCAATTTATCTTTCAAATTATTGCAAATCCTAAAGCTACTGTGCTCCAATTAGAAAAAATCCTTCCTTACAGAACTTAATAGGGCTTTATATATTAAAATTAGCAGCTTGAATTCAGTGGCAAATATATATTCATTTAATCTCTTTATGGTCTTCTTTGACTGTTATCATACACCTAAATCAATTGATATACTGTATACATGCTTGCATTTCTATAATTCAATCTGAATTTCAATCTGCTTTCTATCTGCAGGTGTCATTTATTCATTCTTCTTCCTTAATAATTCCGACAACTTTATGTCAATACAAATTAGTTCATTATTCTTTTACATTCAGTCCCATAGCTTACTTTTAAAACTGACCAAATATACATTAATTATTTAGTTCACTCTTCTCTATTCACCAGTCTTAATCATTATTGGTTATCTATTGCAGTCAGATCCATATTGCCAATCCTAAATCCTGCTCTCTCTTTTGTCTCTTTCCCTTTAATTAAAAAAAGGAAAAACAAACTGTTCTCACTTTTCTCAGCTACTGATGCATTTCCCAATTGTCCTTCAACTATAATTTAATTAACATGTGATTTTCTCCTAGCTTGTTATCTTGGCCTCCAGCTCTCACTATACATTGTTGTCAGCAAATATAGTTTTTCTACTTGTCAATGTCCTTCTCTTCATAAAATCCAAAGGACTCTTATACTTAGTATTCTAGGACTTCTCAGTATCTTTATGGCTGCTGCTGTATGGTTACTTTCATTCACTGCATTATAAAAAAAGATGTTGATACTTTGGAACAATTGCAAAGAAGAGCAACTAAGATGATTAAATGCCTGGAGACAAAAATATATGAAGAACAGTTGGAGCAGTGATGGGTTGCTCCCGGTTCGGACCGGTTTGGGTAATCTGGTAGCACTGACCACATGACGTCACAGAACCGGCTCTGTGATGACCCAACTCAAAGCAATTCACAAACCAACAACAGGATCGTAAAAACAGTCTTTGTTGCCAAAACAAACAAACAAACCCTCAAATGCCTTCTCTTTGTTAAAGTTGGTTCATTTCCCAAAAACAAAATAGATAATTGCCAAGACAAACTCTTGTTCAGTGCAAAGGTAATTTCTGAGATATCAAAAGTAAAACTTGGCTAAGACACTTTTACCGAAGACACGAGAGCACGGAGACGCTGGACTTGAAAATTCAACTCTTTGCTTCCAGCACTGTTAATTACAACTGGCTAGCTTTTAAAGGGTTCAACTCAGCTGTATTCCTTCCCTTACTTGCTCCTGAGTAGTCTTTTCTCCAGAGCCTGTTTATCCCTGCGTATCTGCCTTGGGTCAGGTGGGGGAGCTGGTCCCAGTTCCTCCTCTGAGCTGTCCTTCTCTGACTCCGCCCCTAACTCACTGGATTCAGCCTGAGCCTGTTCTTCCTCAGCTCCAAACTCCCTCTCACTGCTCTCTGCCAGCTGTTCCTCCTCGACCTCTGAGTCGGATGCTGGCAGAGGCAGGACAGGCTCTTACCGTTTTGAGCTGAGCCTTCCTGCTTGCCCCCGCATGATTTTTTTCTTTTATTTTCTGAAGCGGAATCGGCACAGCAGAGCTCATTGCCGCCTCTTGTGTCTCCAAAAATGTTGTGAACATGCTCAGTAGAGCACAGACCATCATGCTTTGCATGTGTGCACTCCAAATGTACTCTACTGCACATGCACAGAGCATGCACATTTACAGTGCATGCTCCAATGTGCATGTGCAGAGAGCATGTTCGGTGAGTGTGTGCAAAGCATGCTGGTCCTAAGCACATGCATGCAAAGCGTGCTCAAGAAGAGAATCATGGAGTAAAGGAAAGTGGAACCCACCCCTGGGTTGGAGGATTTGGATAAGAGAAAAGAAGGACTAGGCAGGACATGATAGCATTATTCCAGTATTTGAGAGGCTGCCACAAAGTGGAGGGAATCAATTTATTTTCTGAAGCACCAGAAGGCAGGACAAGAAACAATGGATGGAAACTAAACAAGGAGAGAAGCAACCTGGAATTAAGGAGAAACTTCCTAACAGTGAGGACAATTAACCAGTGAAACTGCTTCTTTCCAGAAGTTGTGGGTGCTTCATCACTGGAAGTTTTTAAAAAGAGGCTAGAACCTGTGATGGCGAACCTATGGCATGGTTGCCATATTGGTTGGCACGTGAGCATTGCCCTAGTTCAGCTCTGATGTGCATGCAGGCACTGGCCAGATGATTTTTGGGCCTCCCAGGCACAGGCACAAGTTAGGAAAGAGGCTATTTCCTGTGTCTGGAGGGCTTGGGGGTGTGGAGAAGGCTGGGTTTCCACTCTCTCCAGACTCCAAAGCCTATCTAGGGAGGGTGGGGCAAATTGAATTATGGGTGTGGGCATGCTAATGCGCAACCCCCCTGGCCACCCCCTACTTTCGGCACATGATGGCAAAAAGGTTAGCCATCACTGGACTAGACAGTCACTTATCTGAAATCATATAGGGTTTCCTGCTTGAGCAGGGAGTTCAACTAAAAGACCTCCAAGGTCCTTCCAGCTCTGTTCGGCTTCTGATTCATTCATTCATCCAGGAACAATGTTTTTATGAGGCTTATGATTTCCCTATTTAACTGTCCCATAGACAGATTGATAGACATACATATGTAGTGGAGTCACAGGCAGAATGCTTGGATTTTTACTGAAAACAAACACCACGGTTGTGTACCAATATTATACATAACATTGCCATTTTAGGAGATATGCCAGTGGCATCTGGAGGATCTTAACTATTTTCATCAGAATGACAAAAGCAGTGTCATGGCATTACATTGCAAATTCCTTTTCCTTTGGGATTATGTGCAAAAGTGTAAGAATAATAAGGGTTTACAGATACAGATTAACAGAGTTGGAAGGGACCTTATAGGGCATCTAGTCCAACCCCCTGCTCCTACACCATTTATGACAAATGGCAGTCCAATCTTTTCTTGAAAGTCTCAAGTGATGAAGATCCCACAACCTCTGGAGGCAAGCTGTTCCATTGCTTGATTGTTCTCACTGTCAGAAAGTTCCTCCTCATTTTTAGGCTGATTCTCTCCTCGGTCAGTTTCCATCCATTATTCCTTGTCTGGCCTTCAGGTGCATTGGAAAACAGGTTGACCCCTTCCTCTTTGTGCTAGTCACTCAAGTATTGGAAGACTGTCATGTCTCCCCTGGTCCTTCTCTTCATTAGACTAGCCATAACCAGCTCCTGTAACTGTTCTTGATATGTTTTAGTCTTCAGTCCCCTAATCATCCTAGTTGCTCTCCTCTGTACTTTTTCTAGAGTCTCAACATATTTTCTATAGTGTGGAGACCAAAACTGGATGCAGTACTCTAGGTGTGGTCTTTATAGGGTGGTATTAGTAGCTTACTTGATATTGATTGTATCCTTCTGTTAATGCAATTTAGGATTTTTTTACTTTTTTGGCTGCCACTGCACACTGTTGGCTCATAATTATCTGGTTGTCTACTAAGACTCCAAGATCCCACTCACAGTCACTGCTATTAAGTCTGGTTTCCTCCAGTTTATATGTGTGCTTTTGGTTTTTCTTACCTATGTGTAGGACTTTACTCTTTTCTACATTGAATTTCATTTTGTTAGATAGGGCCCAGTGTTCAAGTCTGTCAAGATCCATCTGGATTTTGAGCTTATTTTCTAGGGTGTTCGTTATTGCTGTCAGTTTAGTATAATCTGCAAATTTGGTGAGTTCCTCTTCTATTCCCTCATATGTATCATTTATGAAGATATTGAAGAGTACTGGGCCTTAGATGGAACTTTGTGGTACCCTACTGCTTACTTCTCTCCATGTAGACATAGACCCTTTGAGGAATACTTGTTGAGTATGGCTTGTCAGATAGTTGCAAATCCATCTGGTAGTGAAACTATCTACCCCACATTTTTCTAGCTTATGAAGAAGTAGGTTTGCTTCATGACAATCTCCTTTGTCCCCCACTACTGGTGTTTACTGTAAAAACATTTTCTTATTTTGATAGGTTGACCATCCAAGAGCTGTGGTGGTGCAGTGGTTGGAATCCAGAACTGCAGGCTACATCTGCTGATCACTGACTGCCAGCAGTTTAGCAGTTTGGGTCTCACCAGCTCAATGTTGACCCACCCTTCTGAGATTGTTAAAATGAGGACCCAGATTGTTGGGGGCAATATGCTGACTATGTAAAGTGCTTATAGAGGACGGTAAAGCACTGTAAAACAGTGTATAAGTCTAAATGTTATTGCTATCTAACTTTTAAATAATTTCCTGTAAAGTCAGGAAATGACTTTGGAATCAACATGCTTAACTTTAGCTATACGTATAAATAATGTAAGTGTTTTTGAATCAAGTAAATCAAGTTCAAGAAAGCTTAGCTGGCAACCTTTGTTATATACCAGAATATTGATCTTTAGACCACCTTCTTTTTTTTCTTAGCAGGGTAGGCTGATCCCCTTGAAGAATGATCCTCTTTCATTTTTGGCAATTTTGCTTTATTCAAGAACTTTCTTCAATATTTTATAACCCACCAGTGGTTCGTCCACAGATACAACTAACTTTTGCCAGCCATTATTTTCTTGATATCTGCAACTCCAGCAGCAGCTCCTTCTCATCAATTTCTTAGTTCACTTTAATTTTCTCTTTGTCCATAATGAGAACTTTTCTTTGTATACGAAAGAAAAAGTTTCATTTTAAACTACTGTACATTCTTATCACCTTCAGATGCACCTTTTGTTCCTTGGAAGATCAAATGACAGGAAAGTGGACTGTGATTACCTGCATCAATCTATTGGGGGGGGAGAACATCTTAAATGTGATGTTTTCCTGATATGCTATGACTACAGCATCCATTTGTATTGAAGTTATAACTTTTACAACTTATGCTGTCTATAAATTTGGAAAGTTCTGATCCCAATACATTTGGTTGAACCAGCTTAATATTTCACTGGAACTTCCACTGGATTTAATGTTTTTATTTTTAAAATTAATCAAATATATAACTACCTATCCTTTTATAATGATGTCTCAATTCCTAAACATTTTAAAAATGTTTAAGGCGATCACTTTTTTCAAATAAAAGAAATAGGTAGGGAATAGTTCTGGATACCTTGGTCCATTCTGGTCATGATCTGTTACTCTTCCATCATTCTGACATCCACAACTATTCTTTGAGCCAACTTAATTAACAGGTTTTATACAGGCAATTCTTGATTAATGACTTCTTCAGTGACCATCTGAAGTTACAATGGCCTGTATTAAGAGACTTGCAGATAGTCCTTCAAACTGAGGTTGTTGCAATATCCCCAAAGTCAAGTGATTGTGATTTGGGCATTTGGTAACTTGCTCACAATTCTTATCTTCACCATGTTCAAGGATCATGTGGTCACCATTTGTGACTTTCACTGCTGGCTTCAGACAAACAAAGTCAGTGAAGAAGAGATCACAAATGGCAAACACATGACGTTGCACCATAATGACTGCGTTGAATTTGCTGAATGATCACAACTGAAACTACTACAACTGTTATTGTAGAGTGGTCCTGCATGATGTTGTACTTTATGACCACAAGCTTAGCGATTAAGTTTATGCTCCCAATTACTGTTTTTAATTAAGGACTATCTACAATATTTTATCCTTCGTTCAGCATATGAAGATGTTAAGAGGAATGTGAAGATGATATTGATGATGACTATAATGCTGATTTCTCTCACTGTACTACTCATGCTTATTAGAAATGATAAAAGGTAAAACCTAGCATCTGGAAAGTACAAAGTTAGAGAAGTTTTATATTAATAATCTATTGGAAGCAAGAAACAATTTTAATCTCTCACATCTTGAGTCCCTTCCCTTTTCCCTCAGAAGTCTCAAGTGGATCACCACATATGAATGTAGATTGCATAACTTATTTATGACATAAAACATAGCATACATTTTCCTCATAGGAATATCCATAAATAACTATACTTCATTTTATTTGATTCCTAAGTCAGAATTCAAGATGTTTCTACCCTTAAAGTTATATTGGCAAAGCTTCCTGCTTTTTTCTAATTGTCATGCTCCACAACTTGTTTAAATTATCTGGATTGGTTTTGAAACACATTATTCACCTTGCAGATATGATACGAGTCCTCAGTGTATTTTTTGAAAACTATAATATTACTTTCTTGATAATCCAATTCTGAAACCCTAGGATCTGCAATACCACTAATACTATAGAAATTTTTCACTTCAGTAGTGAATGGATGAACATTGTAAAATAAATGCTGTTCCAAAAGCTGTCTTAAAAAATCATGTTTGTTGCCCCCCAGGAAATATAATTCGGTTGCTCTATTCATTTTCAGAATACATTTGAATTTATTTAGAATTTTATTTGATATTTGTGAGCTTCTATTAGTTTCTCAATGTGGCAAAACAATATTATCTTTTGCAACTGTCCTGTTTGCACTTCTTTCTGAACAAAAAAAATGCCAGGAACAAATTTACTTATGAAGTCTTTATTTGGATTTACTAAAGTTTACTAACTCCAGGTATCTGAAGGGATTATGTGCAAAAGCCAAAGTACGCTCAAGAACCTTCCATGTTATCCCCAATAATTTTACAGAACTTTGTTTTGAGAATAAATTAAAAGCAACAAACACATTTTATTTTATAAAACACATTTTATTTAATTGAATGAAAAATATAAAAATCTATCAAAATCTATAATAAAAGTGTCATATTTTAGGAAAGTTGCACTGACCATTTGCTTTGACCATTTAATTTCTGTATTGGTAGTTGTGAACAACATTGTCTTTATGCTAAATTTCATGCAACATACAATCACATGTATTACAATTAGATACACTTCCTCTCATTTCATTCAAATGAAAAAGATAAAAAAATATTAGATTCTATCAAAGTCTCATGTTTCATGTAAGCTACACTCTGCAATATTTGCTCTGACCATTTCATTTCTGTATTGGCCGCCGAGAACAACATTTTTTTCATGCAAAATTTCATGCAACATGCAATGACTTGTAATATATTTATGATATACTTCTTTTTCATTTCAGCTGACAGCTTTTATTATGGGGAAGGGACAAAATGTCAATTCTGGGACAGTAAATGGAGAGAAGCCCCAGGAAAGTGACAAAATTATACCAAGGTCAAAAAGAGCAAATGATAAATTGGAGAAATATGCTTTCAGATTAACATGAAACATGCCACATTTTCTCCCAAAATGCTCATAAATGAAGGCTGTAATCCTTAGATCTACTACAGTACATCTTTCCTGGGGCTCACTAATTGCAGCTTAGCACTTTTGCTGCCTCTTGACTATTCAGTACAATTGCAACCTCAGTACATTCAACTGAAAGTGCATTTATTGGTTGTATTTATCTCCAGCGACAATAACATTACCACTTACGGTCTATTTTTATTTAGAGTCTAAATCAGTAATGGGCAGATATGTAATTCCGTTGTTTATGTAGTTTTCCCATCAAGTTTAAATTGCTTCTGAAAAAGCATCTGTTGATTCTTCTAATTTTGTAACTTTGGGTACCAACTAAAAAAGAAACATGACCTCAAAGATTATAAAATTACTCATTATCTGTGCAACTACTGAACATTATAGAAAACAACTGTTTTAACATTTTAAAATAAATCTTTATAAAAGATCAACTTCAGTGTCTGGAACAAACCTCAATAATGAAGCAATGATAAAATGTTTGCGGTTTCATTATGATACAAATCCTGTTTTATTTTGTTTTTGTTGCAAATAAGTTGATTATGTTGTGAAATCATGCATGCTATAGCAATAAAAATGGCATTTTTTAAAAAAAAAAATCTGCTTGTACTGGAGATTCTTTAAGGAAATCAGAACAATGAGGATATCTTTCTATTGATATCTAACATTAGCAAGGGGTTCAGGTTAGAGTTACCTGAAGAAATTATGATGAAAAAAATGGATTCAAAATTACGGTTAATATGGTTTGATAAGGGGAAATGTATGCATCTTTATCTCTGTTTTCACAATGAAAGTCTTACAGAAGGATTTGCAGCTAAGGAAAAGCAATTCTGTTCAACTTTGTGCATGTATACAGGAAAATAGATGAAACCACAAATTTAATATTTGTGTAGTTGTTCATTTATTTATTTATTAGATTGATATCCCACTTTGCATTCAGAAGCTAAAAGTGATATATGTAATTCTTCCTATTTCCATTTTTCAAAGTGCTTCCTTGATTTTCTCCAAAGTTTACTCTCAACATTCTGACTTCACAAAATTAATAGGACATGTTTTTGTAGAATATACATAGTTTGTATGTGTGTGTGTGTGTGTACTCAGTGGTGGGATTCAGTCAGTTCGCACCACGTCGGGAGAACCAGTTGTTAAATTTCTCAGCAGTTTGGCAAACTGGTTGTTTGAAGAAATCATTAGTGCAGAGAACTGGTTGTTAATTTACTTGAATCCCTACCACTGTGTGTACCTGTGTGTACAGATTTTTATTCTTTTCTACACACAGAATTTGGACTCTTACCTATCTGCCCATCACCAAAATATATATCCCAAACCTAAACAGAATACAATTAGATTGGACAGTAATGGAGTAGAAAAGCCAGCAAAAGAAAGATTTAACACAAAAGGGCTAAATCAAGCCAAGAACTATTGGTGGTGTTTGCCCTGAAAATTTATAAAAAAAACCCAATAGAGTATATGTAAAGTAGTTTAGGGTTGAACTGTGTTCTTCATGCATTCTGGGATTAGTTGTTTATTGCAGATGGTTGGTTACCTAACTAGCTATATTTTTTTTTGCTAAAATCTGTTATAAACTATAAGAAAGAATAATCCATGCACACATGCATGGGTTACACACATAGATACTGATGCATAGTCACTGTTGAAACAAGGACTGGAAAGAATTTCAGAAGCCATACTTTTGTTTTCCTACTTGATTTGTTTGGCTGTAACTTGTAAATTTAAAGACAATGAGAATCTAACAAAAACAGCCAAAACCAAAGCAGAATTAGATTCTAAGGAAAAATCTTTGCAGCCTGCAGTTTTAACATGGGAATTCAAAGAGCTCTTCATAAATTGTTGCTGCTCCAGTGCTTTTTTTCCATACTGAACCCAGATTGCTCCATATATGCCAGCAATCCCTTACTTTTATTTCACACATGTTTTTTTCTGTTCTGACTTCAGATAGTGGCATTCTTGAGTACTGGGTAAAATAATTTTCTGGTCTTTCCACACAATCCAAAAAGTACAGTTGATAATTGTTGGTTTCACACACAAGTTTCTGATTCAAAAAATACTTTTTCTTGCTGTTCTTTCTTCTCTGATGACAGCTGTTGAGGCCAGTACATAACAATAAAGTACGTGATTCAAGTGACTAAATATTATTATACGACTGTTCCATCTTACACTATCTAAAAGTTAACTTTGATTAGGTGAACAATAGAATATTCCTACATCTAATGCATGTTTATTGTCAGATATATGGCAATTTAGAAATTAACCTTTTCTTCTAATATCTTTATGACTGTTTTCATGTTCTTTTTATATAAACAAACATCTGTAACCCATCCTTCTCTGACTTTTTTCAATTTTGTATTCAGATATAACTTTGTTCTACTGTTGTACCAGGCCTATCTTCTATTAAGTCTCCTTTTATTTTAGTTCAGAGATTTTCTAGCATTTGACAATCACATCTTTTTTTCAAATATTGGCATTTTTCAGGTTTGTTTTTTTTTGTTTCCTGAACCTGATATCCTCTCACCACCTACTATTATTATATATTAAGCAACAGCTATACATTTTGAGATCTGCTGACTTTGTCCCAAATATAAGTGCATTTTTTGTTTATTATACAATAATAAACTTGTCCTAAAATATTCTTCAGGCCTAATATAATATAATTCTGACAGCAAAGGAACCGCCACTCCTAAGAATGGGATAAAGTTATAACACCCTGGAAAGTCTTGTTTACATACCTTATTGACTCTTAAGATGTTTCCAGTTCAACCACCATTGTTTCAAGGAAGTAAACTTGCAATCTGAATGCCAGAAGCTTATTATATTACGCAGATAGTCATAAACGTAATACTCAACTGACTATAAAATATTGTATTCCCCCAGGATTCCTACCTTATTGCTGATAAGTTGGTTTTCTCACTTAGGAACTGTACTGATAAAAGGTAGTCTGTATGTTTCACAGACTTTGGACCCTGGCTTTCTCACAGTCTCTGAACTTCCCTTGATCATTTATTCTGCAGAAAGGAAATCAATTTTCTTTGTCCCATGCTCAACTCACAAAATTCCCATATATCTGTTCCCCTCCGGTGGCCAGGAGCTGCCTGGTCTGCCTCTTTTCCTTCTTAAAAGTGTGTCTGAGACAGAACCGAGCAATGTGGCACTGTTTACCAGCGACTCCCTTTTTTTTAGTTAATCAGCTGCATCTGTGAGCTTCTCCCCTTCATACAAAATGCTTGGATTGTGGGATCAGAAGACATGAAATCTTCCAGCAGAACCTCATGTAGTCAGTCAAACAAGCCTTCCCAAATGTAGCAGATGAACTTTACAACTGAATGTGTGATATTTTCCATTACAAAATCCCTGTTTTCTCAGTGGGCATCAAATAAACTCCTATGACAATATGTCAATATGCCAATGATGTGATCTCCTAGAAGTCATGGTTATGACACTTGTGTCCAAAAATCTGACATGTCAGTTGTGGCTTTTGAGTGAGTAACATTATCATGCATGGTTTACCATTCCTTCCCCCTCTTCTACACACAGATACTTATGCCTCTTCCAATTTATTGGAAAGGAGAAGCTAAATCCAAGCTTCCTGCAAAAAAGAGGTACTTTTTAGATCAAGAGTATGGATATTTTTCTTTAGTGAAGTGCATTCATTCACAGAAAAACAAAATGGAGACTTCAAGAAATCACAGAGAATCATAATCACTGATGGCTAGAATAAAACCCAAAGCCAAGTATGGCAGAGCCAAATAAGGCAAAGAACTACTATACAGAAATATGTCATAGTTATTTCTATATATATTATTTTTTTTCTATTGCACAAACTGACAACTTAAAAGGAAGTTATTCATAGAAATGTGGTCCAAAGAAAAAAACAAAACAGCTGGACAGCTGAATGACATCAAGGCCTGGAATTGGAGTAATTGCCACATGTGGCCTGAAGATTTCCTTTCTCAGCTTTGGTTGCTGTGGCAGTAAGAAGGAAAATCTACTTGTTCCGCATTGCCCCCAGGTGAAATATTCAGGTTGATCTTCAAAGCAGTATATAACAGTATCAATATAAAATCATAGTAGGTTGAATTGTTCCTTGTGGCATTTCCAACATAATTTAGTATATTAGGATACAATCCAGCACTTGGCAAATATAGATATTAAAAATATGCATCTACATGATCAGGACTGATTCAATGGAGTCATCAATTTTTATTTTAATAAATAAACAAACCCTAATTCACCAAATAGTCTAAAGAACACAGATATCTGAGGCAGAAAAAAGAAAGTGTTGTATGCCACCACAACATACAGCAAAACCATGGTTTCCTTCAGAACGGATGATGAGTCATGATGTCATGAGGATAATCAACCACCGCAAGAGAGCTGGTCTGGGATTGGGTTACATTAGGGGTGTGGTGAAGGGTGCGACGC
>JANHFP010008353.1:227023-238054 GCA_032468135.1 Calamaria suluensis | reverse complement strand
CTTCTTCTTCTTCTTCTTCTTCTTCTTCTTCTTCTTCTTCTTCTCCTCCTCCTCCTCCTCCTCCTCCTCCTCCTCCTTCCCCCTCTCCCTTTCCCCTCCTCCTCCATATAATGTATTTCTGATGATCTAATAAAATTTACAATATATATGACTTAAAAACTATATTAATAATAAAAACAATGGAATTATTTTTATAACACTATGAAATAGCAATAGCACTTAGACTTACAGTATATACCACTTTACAGCATATTGCCCCCAACAATCTGAGTCCTCATTTTACCAGCCTCTTAATGGTCACCTTGAAAGTATTGCCCACACATGAATTTACCTAAAAGTAGTTTGCAAGTGGTGTTACCATATTATTTTGCAGATCAGATTAGAGTTTCCTGATTTTTTCCAGCATTGATGTTTGGTGCAGAGAATTTCAAACAATTTCACGTGAAAGTCATAAAAATAATATTTCCAAATATTCTGAGTGCATGAAAACAAGGGTGAAATCCAGCAGGTTCTCACAGGTTCTGGAGAACCAGTAGCATAACTTTTGAGCAGTTCGGAGAACCGCCAAATACCACCTCTGGCTGGCCCCAGACTGGGGTGGGGGTGGAGATTTTGCAGTACCCTTCACCTGCCACGCCCGCCAAGCCACAGCCACAGAACCGGCAGTAAAAAAAGTTGGATTTCACAACTGCAGGAAACCACCATATTTTTCAGACACACCGGACTTTTTGAGGGGAGGAAAAATAATCTGCCTCCCAGCAATTTGCCTCCTTTGCAGCAAACAGCAAGCAGCCTGCTTTAGTTTCATTTTCATTTTCAGCCTGATTAGTGCAAGAAAAAAAAATCTGCCTCCCAGCAATTTGGCTTCTTGCAGCAAACAGCAGAGGCCTGCTCAGCAACAGGCAATGGCAATCCTGCAGCCTGAAACAGCTGAGGGTTGGAAGGCAGATCTAATTGCTTGTGTTAATCAGGCTGTGCTGAAACTAAAATGGGCTGTTGGCTGTTCGCTGCCAGGAGGTAAATTGCTGGGAGGCAGAGGCCAAAGTGTGGAGGCCAGGGCTACATTCTATGTAAAAGACACACTCAAATTTTCACCCTCTTTTAGGGGGAGGGAAGTGCCTCTTATACTCCGAGAAAATACGGTAATTCTAGTGTAGGAAACTAATTGCCAACAGCAAATGCAATAGGATAATCCAATAGCCCTGATTCCCCACAACTCTGCTCCTGACATCACTGTTACCAAGGTACCTCTTGCTTAAACTAGCATTCTCCCCAGGATGACTAATCGGGTGCATGTGTGGAAAAAAAGAAAGAAGCAGCTCTATAGCTATTACTCTATGGTGTCCTCCTCCCGCAGCTTCATTTGGTTTGAGAAAAAGTATGTAAACTTGCCACTGTGCAAAAAAGAGTAGCAAAGCCACCATTCCTAAATACATTAGGACACCTCTGGGATAGCAATGGTGGACCCAAGAAAACTCCATGAGAGGACACCAGCTTGTTGGTCTTTGGCCAGTCACTCTCTCTCAGCCCTAGGAAAAAGACAATGGAAACCCACTTTCAAAATCAGAATATTTCAGCAATAGTTAAGGACATCACCAGGATTCAATATTAACTTGAAACCAGACCTGTCTCTCTCTATGTCTATCTACTTCCCCTATACCTAGAGCAACAGCTGAACTGTAACTGTAATTGGTGGTTCATCTGCAGAAGATTTATGGTATCATGGGTGAAAGGGGTCTTACTCTAGACCCGTGATGGTGAACCTATGACACGCGTGCCACATATGGCACACAGAGCCATATTAATGGGCATGCGAGCTCAGCTCCAACATGCACGTGCACACCAGCCAGCTGATTTTCGAGCCTTCTGGGTCCACTGAAAGTTGGGAAAAAGGCTGTTTCTGGCCTTCAGAGGGCCTCTGGGGAGATAGGAAAGACCGTTTTTGCCAACCCCAGACTCCTAGAAAGGCTCTGGATTCTGGGGAGAGCGAAAAATGGGCCTACTGGGCCCACTGGGCCATTGTGTACCAAAAGCGGGGCTTCACACATGCATACGTGGGGGGCAGGGGGTATAGAATTATGGGTGTGGGCATGTGCGTGCATGACCCCCCTTGCTCCCCCCATGTTTGGCACTCGATGGCAAAAAAGGTTAGCCATCACTGATCTAGACAATTCATTGGAACTATGTCCTCCCTATGAGGCACCTGGCCTTCCTATGAGCTCTGTAATTATTTATTTTTAAAGGCTGTAGATATTTTGCATTTGACCTGGGGCCTGAGTGCAAAGAAGAGGTCCCACCAGTGAGCTACAGTGAAGACTAATGTATGCAGTAATGTATAATTCTTACCAATGAAAATAAATATAAATATTTGTCTGCTGAACTTCCAATAAACAGCTATTATGGTTCTTGTTAATTCTGTTGCCTTTGACACCTTTAACTGATATCAGAAGAACCTCCTGTCTGACCCTGGAGTTGCCGATTGATTCCTTTGCAAGAGGGTTTTAAATAATCTATCTCCCTGAAAGTGGATTCCATTCCATTCATAAAATATAGGAGCGGGTGCTAATTGGTCTAAGTCTTAATATTCTAGTCAATCACCAAGAAATACCACACTGGATAAATATTTTTATCTTTTGCAGAGATTTTGTTCAATGGAGTTTTACTGAAATTTTCCAGAAGCTGCCATTCAATTAATTCTCCTTTATCTAAGCAAAACAAATTAACGTAACTTTTTTAACCCAAGTTTGCCTTTTAACATGTTAACATAGAGCCTAAAAACTGAAATTGCTTTAAAACACCACATTGTCTGGAGAGAAGAAAATTAATTGCTCTTTTAATAGATTCATTCATTAAATTCTTTGGAAAAGAATGAGTAATTGATTTTCCAGCTCAAATATTTGATTACTGAGGGAGATGCTGATAAAAACTTGATTTATATTCCATGTTCTATTTTTTCCATAAATTTACCACATCTTCTAAGTATTATTGATAAAATTTTATTCTGAATTTAAAATGTAAGCCCTAGAGTAGCAAGATCAAGACTTTGCATCATGAATCTGAATATGCATTATGCATAATGCACTAAGTTATAACAGTTATGAGTTATTTTGCAGTATACTTTGTGGCTGTAAAATGCTATTATCACCTCTTAGACCGCTGTAATAGAAATATGTCCTAAATCAGAAACAGTTAAATTTAGCTGGTGGCCCAGTGCAATATTTCAGGCTAATTCTGCCCCAGTCTAGAGTTCAATCCTGATGAGGCTCAAGGTTGATTGTTGAGAGGAATATGCTGACATTGTAAACCACTCAGAGAGCACTATGGAATGGTATGCCCTGTTTCCCCTAAAATAAGACATCCCCTGACAATAAGCCAATCAGGATTTTTAGCGCATGCACTAAAATAAGCCCCGTGAAAATAAGTCCTCCTTGAAAATATTTAAGCACATGTGCAACCTGTTCCCACCATTTCCTCTGCAGCAGGTCCCCTGGTTTCCTCCACATGCCCCAAAATAATAAGACCTCCCCAAAATTAAGTCCAAGGGCTTATTTTGGGGCGCAAAAATATAAGGCAGGGTCTTATTTTCAGGAAAGCACGATATAAGTCTAAATGCTACTGCTATTGCTATTCTTTTTCCTTATTTTTCTTTTTATAATTTCAGATTACTTTTCCATGAATTTTGAACAATTGTAAATGTTCTTAACTTTGCAGCAAACATTAACATTAAAACAATCTTTAAATACTGTATATTTTGTAGGACAAGGACACCGATAGATAACTGAGGAAGTAGCTACAGCACACTGGTGCCTATGGTAGCAGGCTGCCAACTGTGCTTCAAAATATTAATAGTTTAAATAGCTAATCCTTCTGCTTTTAATATTGTTGCTGTTGTTAGTTGCGAAGTCATGTCCGACCCATCGCGACCCAATGGACAAGTTTCCTCCAGGCCTTCCTGTCCTCTACCATCCTTTGGAGTCCATTTAAGCTCATTCCCACTGCTTAAGTGACCCCATCCAGCCACCTCATTCTCTTTTGTCCCCTTCTTCTTTTGCCCTCAGTCTTTCCTAGCACTAGGCTCTTTTCTTGAATTCTAAATTATTTATTAATGTAAAGCTTTTGGAAGTAGTTGCTGTTGCATATGAACTGCATGATCGCCCTAATGATAGGCTAGATACAACTCAACCTTGTGAAATACTTTTCAAAGTTCCTCTGGCCCAATGGAAACGATTAAGCACATGCTTTAATTTAGCTGCTATGTCAGTGGAATTTAAATGCAATATTGATATAATAAAATATCCAGTCTTTCTAAAGTTAGCTCAGATGTAATCCAATTTTGAAAACAATTCCGAGAGGGTTTTCTAAGGTTATGGTATATATTCAAATTGTCTTCCACCTGAGTTGTTCCCTGGAGAACCTTATACAATTAGGGAGTCTGCATTTAATAAGTAAATTTAAATTTGCTCTGCCAGAATCATTTGAGTACTGCTTTGGAAGATTTTGGTGAATGGGCTGGAAACCATATCTGATAATTATACTTTGTGTGATCCCTTCTTCAAAACAATAATTATCTTGAAAATTTGAAAACAGAATGAATATATTCTATCATGTGCATTTAGCTCAAAAGCAATGGGGATAGCCCCACCCACTTCAGAAGTCATTCCACTGGCGCCTGATCAGCAGAGATTTTCATGCATGGATGCAGGAGCACAAACTTCAGGTATAGAACCATAAATATGTTGACTTTCACATGTCATTTTTACCAATGTTTAATTCCAACGTTATTAGCAATTATGGAATTAATTCTGTCTTGCCTGGGTACTATAGAAGCCTATTAATCATTTCAATCCACATGAAGACATAGAAAAAAACATACATTATTTACTGACAAAGCTATTAAATTATTTGTATTTTCTTTTAGAAAACAGTTACTATTTTTAACATAAATTGAAAAGTAGTTTTCTCTGTAGACTATATTACAATTTTTCTGTAGATGGTATTACATTCTGTATTAAATATAATTTGTGGGATAAAGAACAATCTTATCAAAGAAAGAATGACAATAAACATATTCCCTGTGCACGTACTTGAAGCCATGGACTTGTAAATCCTTTTTCTTTCTCATTTCAAGGAGAAAATGAGAAATGTTAACCTTCTGCTAAGTAGCGCTCTCCAGCTCTGTTGGAACTGCCATTCATAAATACTATCAAAATGCCCATTGTATTACAAACTTTCTGTTTGTTCTCCTAATGTAGCACAAAGTGAATGATCTGGAGTGCAAAATATTGTTATATTTCAGTGTTTTCATAATGCAATGATTTAAATACTTTGCTTATTTAAAAACTAAAAAAATAAACAATTGGCAATGAAGTAAGCAAGCTTTCCTATACATAGACTGTGCTATGGAGTTCTTGGTGTTCTTTGGGTTTTGTTGTTTGCTTGCAAATCTTTTTTTTAATAAACATTTTTATTGCTTTAGGGAAAAAGGGATGGGATATGGGGAAGGTTATTTCCATTTTAATACAACAACTTGTCATTCAGGATTATATAAACTGTTATAACGTCCAAATTGCATATATAACATTTTTTTTTCTTTTACAATATTAACATTTTGATGTTTTGTTGGCTCTCAGCACAATAAAATCTATGTTACAACTTTTAAATTAATTTAATTTTTCTTTCACTTCCTATCATGCACCAATTCTCACAATTATTTTTTGACTTGTGATCTCAGCTTTCTGGGCGACAAGCCTCTCGTACCATCGGGGGGGAGGGTATTGGGCCCCTCCCTTCTCTTTGTCTTTTATTTTCCCTTCATGTATGTCCCTTTCCTCCAGCTCCCAACTCTTCTCCTTGTAGGAGGATATTATGTTCTTTATAGAAAGCTTCTGCTTCCTTAATATTGTTTATTTTATTTTTTTTCCTCCAAGAATATCATCACAAATCTTGCAAATCTTTAATTAACTGACAGAGTACCTGTCAGGCCTGGAAGCCACCTTTTGTCTTAGGCCTTCAGACCTGTCAAGTTTATTACTGTAGGAAATTGGGAGGGGGGATTATATGGAGCATGGGTGATATATAGTCACTGCCAAAGGTATAACCCAGTTAGTCCCATTCATATCATCCTGTGGCATTTAATAACCTCTTTTTAGTTTTACAATGAAGGATGAAAACTTTTGATTAAGATTTTAATGGGCTTGATCAGGTTATTAATTCCATTGCTAATCAGGAAAGCAGTTAAATATAACTTTCAATTTTTTTAAAAAAAATGGTAATTACACCAAGTTATCTAGATGAAAAGTCATTAAACCCTTCATTTTAATTAGCAAGATAGTAGATCTAAATAAGAACAATAAACACTGTTAGGAGGATAATTCAATGCTTAGTTGAAGAAACAACATATTAATAATAACAAAATGGCTTCTCTTTTGATAAATTATGATGCTGAGTTGAGCCTCAGTCTCACATGAGACTGGTGAATAAAGAAAGGTCATTCCCATCACTGGAAAAGTCAAAATGAAGTTCAGATAAGTATCCTCTAAATTAAAGTGATCTAAAGATGAACTTGCTAGGGAAATTTGACATGCTAACAATTTTGCCCAGCCCACAACTCTATGACTCCTATAAAGGCGGTGGATTAGGCTCTAAAGCATATTTAACACAAGCCTAATGTTTCATCTTAAGGGACATGGTGGCTCAACGGAGATGACTGAGCTTGTCGATCGGCAGTTCAGTGGTTCGAATTCCTAGTGCCATGTAATGGGGTGAGCTCCCGTTACTTGTCCAAGCTTCTGCCAACCTAGCAGTTTTGAAAGCATGTAAAAATGCAAGTAGAAAAAATAGGAACCACCTTTGGTGGGAAGGTAACAGCATTCCGTGCACTTTTGGCATTGAGTCACGCTGGCCACATTACCATGGAGACGTCTTCGGACAGCCCTGACTCTTTGGCTTTGAAACGGAGATGAGCACCCCCTAGAGTCGGAAACAACTAGCACATATGTGCGAGGGAAACCTTTATCTTTTTTAATGTTTCATCTTATGAATAAAAGTGAGGAAAAGTGAGCATAATAGATTTATGTCACAAAAATTCATACAGTCTCTTGAAGTATTTTAAGTATGTTAAACTGTATGCAGTTTTGTGCATAGGCTGTGTTGTGTTTCTTGTAAAATACTATTCCAATTATCTGGCCAATAAGGAATAGTAGAGAGAAGGAATGGGACAGGGCCGCATTAAGAGGTTCTCTAAACCTGGTCATCATGAAGTTGCCATACTATTCTATTATTGTACTGATTGTCTCACCTTTAACCTAGGTCCTCCTCCTCTACTTTTTCTCCCCAATAACAGCCCCAAGATATAAGTTGTACAGAGATCTCGCCATTGGCACATTGACGTAGAATTTCCATAACTGTATATAGAGCTGAGTATCGAACTCCTAGTCCTACTCCAACACAATAACCAATACACTAGTATCAAGTGCCAAGCCATCTCTAAGTGCCAAGGACCATTGCAATAAATCACATCAGCTCTAGTCATGCCTGGCAGCATGGCAGTATTTGTTGACCATGACAGATTCAGACATAGCCATGTTATACACTTTGAGTGTATTGAGCATCACTCTGGAATACTTGCACCCTTTTGTCTGGCTACCCTCTATCAATCAGTCCCTCTTTTTTTAAAAAAAATGTGATTATCATTAAAAACCAACAAACCCTTTCCCTTGCGGCAATTGCTTTGCAAGCTAACCAGTTCAGTTGAAGCTGTACACTTTATTGCATTGTTTCTCTAGCAAGATTAAATGATCAGAGATGGCCTTTTCTGTTGTAGCCAAATAGGAGAATGGCACACCTTTATCATTTGAATGCCACAACATTATGCTGCTAGACTGAGAAAATGACATAACAGGGTGTAGCTGTAGCCTCCGTCAGCTTGCTAGGGCGCTGTTGTCTTTTCTGTGAGGTCCCTAAAGTGTCCTTATTGCCCAGCATTGTCATTTAAAGGCTCCCAGGAACACAGGGTAGCCTTCTTATTCAAGGCCTGTGATGTCTTTTCGTAAAAATTAATGAGTAGAACATTAAGCAAGGACAATCTATTTAGGAGAGTTATTCTTGCATGGAAGATGAACTGAATAAATGAATATTTAGTTCTGTATATAAGTAGATGTTTAATTTTTTTAAAAAATTCTCTAGAAAGATAAAATATGTTTGAATAACTGAATAATTTGGAAGTTAGGAATTAGAATACCCATGCTTAGTTCCTTTCCTTCCATGTTGAAAATGTAATGACTGATCTATTCTCATGGAATCTAGAAGATCCTAAATTTAAATTTATTTATTTTTTTAATTTGGCCTAACTTTCGTGGGATTGTGGTTTCTACCTAATAATTGGTGAGATTATGGGGCATATTATAGGCAAGAATAGTAAAATCTCATGAGATTTCAGGCAAGAATGCAAACCTTTCATATGATTTTATCTGAAATCATTAAAATCTTCCGGACCACTTCTAGTAAAGTTTTTTTTTCAAAGCAGCAACAGTATAAAAATACTATTGAAAATACTAGTATATTGCCTTTTATTTTATATTGCATCAGATTATCCTGGAAAATTATCAATAATCAGATGAAATTCACATTTCAAGGTCCTCAGGGCTAGGAAAACTAGAGAGACAGTAATTCTATACTTCTACAACGACATCCTGAGCAAGGATTAAATTCTGCTAAGATGCCAAATCAAATGTTAGATGTTTAAGTGTATTCAGAACTGCATTTTCCTACTTGTTTAAATTAATTTATGGATTAAAAAAGTGATCTTGCCGTGTGCCATATGATTTCTTATTCAGATGAAATAAATACTGATGTATGGGGGTTGGAAGCTCCTTTGAGCATCTAAGACAGTAATGGCAGGGGGAGTATGGCAGGGGGGGAGTCACATGTGTGCCTACACCCATAATTTTATGTGCGTGAGCCCCCTGCACATGCACATGTGAGCCACATGTTCTCCCTGTTTTTGGGCCCATTTTTCGCTCTCTGCTGGCCTCTCTAGGAGTCTGGGGAGGGCGACAAAGAAATTAACTCCACAGGATGGCTGAAGCTACTTTTATTAAGACTGGCTATAAAACAGACTTGCACAAGACTGGTTGTGTTGTACTTTCTCCTCCCTCATATAGTCAAATGAGTGCAATAACTTGGTGTCAGATAATCAGTCAATCCACCTGGCCAACGTCTGAAAGTTATCTGGATATTCAGGGCTTAGAAAATGTTTTACCCCTTCTCACCTTGACAACAGAGTTTGCATACATCCATCAAAAATTGTCTCCCTTACTCTCTATATATCTAGACCTCCAAGACTCCAGGAAAGGGTATTGACACATCTCCCTCAACTATTCAGGAGCGTGAGGAAAGGAGGAAGAGGAGGCAGGAAGGTGCATGCTGAGGCAGTTGCTGAAGCCATGGTGGAGTTGAGAGTGGCAGCAGAGAAGTCAGTAATAAAATAGCATCTTTTATCTATCTTTCTCTATTTTATCTCTTTCTGAGGCTTATGTAACAGTGAAAAAAAATGAGAGCATAAAAGTGGGTAAGGTTAGGGGAGAGACTGAGGCCTCTTCTGTATGAAGTGACTGCTTCTATTGCATCCAGGCCATTAAACCAGATAGCTTTCACTGCATTAAAACATTTCTCAGTCTAACCTGCAGCTTTGGGAAGAATTAAGGTAATTTCTATCCAAGAATTAACCAGCCCCACCCCTGCTTAGCTTCCAGACACCCATCACTGAATTTGTCCCCTGCTGACATTTCATGGCCATTGCAAAAAAAGAAGAAGCTAATTTTGTCTTTTAAAAATAGTGACTTTGTTACTTTTTTTAAAAATAGCTCAAGAGAACAAATACTGAACACAAGTGGCTGCTTCTATTACCTCCATGCCATCAAACCAGACAGCTTTCATTACTTTTCAAATTTATTATGAGCTGAGGAAAAAAAGCCCCACTTCTAGTTTTGACAAATCCTAATTAGACATCAGGCATAGAGATTTTTAGCACGAGAAATATTTCAAAGTTGTGAATTTGGAGCCTACAGAACTACCATGCTTAGAAATAAAACTTGTCTTCAACATTTTGATTTCAATGTTCTATTTTTAAAGCCTAAGAAGGGCATTTCTTTTTTACTTTTAGTTCAGCTCACCATTTATCCAAACTTCTTATTTTTTGTATACCAAATGATGGTGATGATGTTATCCATTCAGTCATGTTTGACTCTTGGCGATTCTATGGGTCAGGTATATCTAGGACTTCCAATCTTGTTCTATGCTATTGTATATGTTGTTGTTGTTTTAAATAGACTTTATTAAATTTTAAAGAATTAAAAACATATTATACAACTAGTCCAACAGTTTCTTATATCTTGTAATCTTGTTAATAGTTGTCCCCCATTACAACTTACAACACAAACTAACAATACAAACAAAGACAAAACACAAGAAACTGACATGGACATACAAACATAAAACATCTAATGTGCTGGCTAAATCTTACATTCTTGTAGCAGGTGCAATATCATACTGATATTTCATAATTATAAATTAAATTCTTATTAGCATTTGTTATCTTAGTCCCCTTTTTCATATTTAACCAATTATAAAATCTCTCCCATACACAATAGTAATCCGTATGCAATTTCTCTTTTAACTTCTTAGTCAATCTATCTGATTTAGTGGTTAAGAAATTTTTTTGGATAATTTCTGTGTTCGTAAGTAAATTTGGGAGTTTCCAGTTTCTCGCTACCACCAATCTTGTTGCGGTAAGTATGTGTATGGTTAGATATTTTATGTCTTTCTCCATTTTGTCTATGTATATGTTTATCACATACAGCATCCTTGATATTTTGCAAACATTGTAATTTTATTTTTCAGAGATTTAATATCCACAGAGGGAATAAACACAAAGCTGACAAACATATTACGATGGTAATCCCCACCACTATATTTGCCAAATACCACTGACTGACTGACTGACTGACTGACTGACTGACTGACTGACTCATC
>JANHFP010008353.1:165123-187740 GCA_032468135.1 Calamaria suluensis | reverse complement strand
CTAGCAGTTTCGAAAGCACGTAAAAAATGCAAGTAGAAAAAATAGGGACCACCTTTGGTGGGAAGGTAACAGTGCTCTGTGTGCCTTTGGCATTCAGTCATGCCAGCCACATGACCATGGAAACGTCTTCAGACAGTGCTGGCTCTTCAGCTTTCAAATGGAGATGAGCACTGAGCCCTAGAGTCGGAAATGACTAGCCCATATGTGCGAGGGATACCTTTATCTTTACCTTTTACCATATATTTAATCCACTTGCTCTAAGGATATCATATTGTCAAATAATGCATTTGCTTAAAATAGTCAAGTAATCCTCACCTTTAGTGACTCTTCAAAGGTATAATGATATTGAAAAAAGTGAATTATGACAGCTCCTCACATTTACAGCCATGCAATATTCGCATGATCCCCTGCAGTCATGTGACCTGAATTTGGGTGATTGGCAACCAGCATGTATCTACAATGGTCACGATGTTCCAGGGTCCCGTGACTGCTGTTTACAATCTTCCCAGGGGACAAGCAAAGTCAATAAGCCGGATTCACTCAAAGACTGTGGCAAAAAGGTCACAAAATTGGAAGCAATTTACTTAATGATTCCCTTGTTTAGAAAAGGAAGTTCCAGTCACAATTGTGGCCATAAATTGAGGAATATTTTTTTAAGCAGCATTTCGAGATACACCAGATAATATATGTATCAATCCAGACATACTGTCATTTTCAGAGGTCCTTTCCAAGTACTGTGTTTTCCTGAAAATAAGACCCTGTCTTATATTTTTTTAAGCCTGAAATAAGCACTTGGTCTTATTGCCATGCGCTCAAAAGCCCGATTTGGCTTATTATCAGGGGATGTCTTATTTTAGGGGAACAGGGTACCTCTGCACAAAGGAGGTGGGCCAGGTGTTTATCACACAGAAAGAGTATTTAGGCACCCACACCTGTGTTTTAAAACCATAAATTTGATCAATTTGATTGTTGGTTTTTTTTTAATTGTTGTACACCACCCCAAGTCCCAGCTGTTGGGAGAAGGGCGGTATAGAAATTATAAAAATAAAATAAATAAAAATAAATAATAACAAGTCTTTTTAGAAGCCTTTTTACATTTTTATTCAATATAATTTAAAACGCTCACTCTGCACTGAAATAGTGAAAATGTTGTAAGTTGTTGAATAGTGTTTTAAATTTGTTTTATCACATTTGTGTGTGTGTGCTTGTTCCAAAATAACTCTGGAATGCCTCCAGCAATTTTAACCAAACTTGGTACATAGATGATTTACTGTGGGGTAAGACACCCTAACACCGCTCGATGTGTGTGTTTGTGGGTGTCTGTGTATCTGTCTGTGTTCCAGCATAACTCTGGAACACTTGCCAACCTAGCAGTTTGAAAGCATGTAAAAATGCAAGTAAAAAAATTGGTGGGAAAGTAACAGTGTTTCGTGTGCCTTTGGCATTTAGTCATGCAGGCCACATGACCACAGAGATGTCTTCGGACAGCACTAGCCCTTCAGCTTTGAAACGGAGATGAGCACAAGTCAGGAACAACTAGCACATATGTGCCAGGGGAGCCTTTACCTTACCTTACAGTATATCTGATGGTGATGTACTCTCTTCTCCTTTATAATTTACTAAATCATCTACTTGATCTTTTTCTGAACGTTATTTTGTGCTAGACTTAAAAATGCTTTTGGGCTAGATAATGGTTCCTGCATCTCTCCATTAGCCAGGGCAGTCCTATGCTGCCTCTTGAAGTTGTGGATACTCCAACACTGGAAGTTTTTTGGGAAAAGATTGGACAACCAATCTTTGTTCAGCATGAAATAAGGACTCCTACCATGGGCAGGGGGGTTGGATTAGAAGACCTCCTAGGTCTCTTCCAGCACTAGGATTCCTTGATTCTAAGGTAATTTTCCTTACCCTTCAGACATGGCACAATATAAGAGTATTGTGGAGCCATGTTAAGGCCATGCTGTGGAGGCAGTACAATTTATTATTCTTATTTTATTATTTTATTAAATTTCTATACCGCCCCTCTCCTTGCGGACCCGGGGCGGTGTACAGCCATAATACAGTCATAATTTATACCCAAACAAACTCCTCCCAGGGATGAAAGCATGGAAGAATGGCTATATGGGTAATTTGGTAAACCTTTAATACAGAAATACATTTTATCCACATATAGTAACCCAAACAACAATTCCAGGCTGACAGAACTAAAACAATTGATCAACTATATGAATGGATATTGGGGAATGATATGAGAAGCAATTACTATGAAACGGCAAGATATTCAGTAACTGCTGTACAATTGTTCACATAATCTAAATAAAGCCACTATGATTCCTATTTGTTTGGCCCAGGGAAAGTCATATGATTCAGATGTAGCACTCATAACTACCAACTTCTAATATTTTTTTTTAGCTCTGCTCTGGCTTAAATTCTTGTTTTCAGTCTTTCCCACTTGGTAACAGTAATGTGAAGCTACCTTAGGAAAATCACTATAACCTACTTTGAAAGGAAGACATATTGATGTACTAATGAACTTCTAGCCAACACAAACATGGGTTCTTGGGTTGTGCAAGGTTCTCATTTGCCATCTTTGACAAAAATGCACATCTTTATCAATTTTGTCATTTTCAGTGTGACAGAAAATGGAAGCTGTCAACTCCTTTTGCAGGTACACAAGATTGGGCAACTGGTGGTGGTATCTCTTGACTCCATATCTACAATCTCTTCTGCAACTTCCTAGGTGGTTTACACATCCCATCTCTTAGCATACTGCAGGATAGATACTTGTATTATCCAGAGAGAGGAACTATGCAAAAGAAAGCAGTGGACTACTAGACTACGCCCTCTGGGAGGTGCAGAGCTGGAAGAATAATTTTTGCCTCTGCCTGTGTTCTCTGTCCCTCCTGGTGGGTGATGTTAAAAACTGAGGTAGTTGAGTTAATTCCCCATCTGCCCCACACCAGGCTACAGTGGTTAAGAAAATTAGGTGGTTCTTCCTTCATTATTAATTCTGTGCTGCACTAATCCAGAGCTGCAGGCACAAGGCTTGTCCTTTCCTTCTCTAGCTAATAAGATGGTCCAATCCTGACTTTGGTGGTCAGGCGAAGAGGGCAAGAAGAGTGTCAAAGCTGCCCTTGCCTTCTTGTTTCCATATTTATTTGCTGCAGTGGCAAAGCGTAAATAGTAGTTGGAAGAGAGCAACCTGGGAATCTTCTGGCTGGAGCATCTTCCCCAGACTCTGATTAGCTTTAATAATAACTTGTTCTTGTTGAATTCTTTATGTTAGCGTCTCAGTTCTGCTTTTTCCTCTGTTCCTTCTGATGGTTCCATTCTTCCCTCATTGTCCTGTTCCTTGTCCATTATCACATGTAGTATAGTTTCCAGTTTTTGGTCTATAGTATACGCTCAAATATTTCCTCAATGCTTTGAAACAACTCCATTCTGCTTTTCTTTTCTCACTTCCGTCTTGTGTTGTGTCTGTATTTAATAACTTTTCTTTTTGGCCAATTGTCCAGGAATCATTAGTTCAATACAAAACTTCCAAATCTCAGTTTTAAATGTCTCTTCAATAATCAATCCAGTCAATCCAATCAATTTAAATCCACCAGAGGATTATACAGGTCTCTTCACTATTATATGTTCAATAGTATTCAGGGTCTCTTAGCTGAAATTCTTATCTAATATTCAAATCTCTAGTAGTCTTAGGGCAGATACTCATCCAGCAAATAGTTTATGTCTCTTTAAATAGCTAGACAGTTCCCTTTTCATCAGCAGATGGTGCTCTCGCTTCAGTCTGCTCAGCCTCTCTGCAATGTTATTAGTATGTACAATTTGATTATTTTAAATTTAAGTCCCGGAATTGAGCAATGGTAGAAAAATAAAATTTGGGATTGGAAGCCCAGCGTTTTAAAGATGCCTCTTCAATAAGAATCCAAGCTTCTATTCCTTTTAAAAAGTATTTTTTTTCCCTCTTAAATCCTTTGGCATTTTTCCAAGTGCCTGGTACGCTGCTTCAACAAATAGCTCTGAATATACTTCCCTCTTAGATTTCTTACATTTCCAATTTCAACAAAAAATATTTTCTCACCCAGTTCACACACATTCACTTTCTCTGCTCCTGCACTGTCTTAGTTTTTCAGACTGTCCCTAGCTTCATGGCAGCCATTTTGACTGCCGCTACTTTTCGTCTTTGGAGTTGCCTTTCAGAGTCAGGGAAGAGAGATGCATCTCTCCTCAACCTGCATGGCAGTCCTCATTTACTTCGCCTCCCCTCCAGGGTGGCTATGGCCCCAATTTGGAGCCCTTGGATAGAGAGAGCTCAGAATGGGCCGCAGAGGTTGCAGTCTACCTTTTGAAGGTCCTGAAAGTTCAGCTGGAAGCCTGGGCAATCAATCTTTCATACATAGTGCCAGTTACTAATCTCATCCTTACATATTTGTGCCTGCAACTCAGCTTTGACTTACAACCACAATTGAGCCCAAACGTTATGTTGCTAAGTGAGAAATTTGTTAAGTGAATTTTGCCACATTTTGTGACCTTTCTCGTCTTTGTTAAGTGAATCACTGCAGTTGTTAAATTAGTAACATGGTTGTTAAGTGAATCTGATTTCTCCATTGACTTTGCTTATCAGAAGGTTGCAAAAGGTGATCACATGACCCCGGAACACTGCAACCATCATAAATATGAGCCAGTTTCCCTTCATCTGACTTTTGATCAGGTGACCATGGCAGGGATGCTGCCATGATCATAAGTGTGAAGAATGGTCATAAGTCACTTTTTCCCAATGCCATTGTAACTTTGAACAGTCACTAAGTAAATAGTTGTAAGTCGAGGACTACCCACTATCCCCACAGTTTTCTTGGCTGTGATTTGTTCCTGCCTTTTTCCTAGGGCTGAGATAGAAGGACTCGTCCAAAGTCACTTACCTGGCTTCCATGCCTAAAGTCTCCCTGTGGGACTTATTTTCAATAAAGGGGAATATTCAAAGCTCAGGAATGCAATGAGGGGTCCTTGGTGCTCTCTGAGCTTGGTTGTTTTCTTGCAGAGGTTTCATTACCCAAACTGGGTAACATCAGCAGTGCTAGTAAGGAGTGGAATTTGTTTTCCTTATGCATTGAGGCTGGTGCATGAACAAAAAGCCTCTGAGATTGCACAGAGTATTCTTCTTGTGAACAGGCATAGCTATCTCACACTAGAAGATTATACCCACAAATTGGTTCTGCAGCATGGGAAGAATAGTTTGTACACGTTTTCTTATGAAAAAGAAATTTTAATTTATCATGTAGTCTTATCTGGTGACACCGATTTTTATATTCTCTTAGATTATCATTGTATTTTAAAGTTTTGTAAGATACCCAATGAACAATGTGTAAAATTTGGGGTAATTTTTACTGGGAAGAATATGTGTCATGGTATTAAATTTTAGATAGAACATACACACACACACAATGTTTTGGTTCTCTAAAATTCAGATGTAGAAATCAGTAGGGAAAAATGCAAGGCACATTTGAACAGGTAAGCATACATTGCTACGTAAATCATAGAAATTACTACGGTAGAAGGATTGGCCCCAGTTTGGGGGAAACTTCAACCCTGCCAATTCTCTTTCTGCAGGGGAATGGGGGGGAATGGGATGGGCTGTATTTTACTAGCCTCCAGTTTAACCCCTCCCTCTTCCCTTGAGAGGGGGAGGGAAGGAGAAAGAGGCAGGATATGCCCGAGAGCAGTTAGAAAGTCTAAGAGATTGGTCACTTGAATGGTGAGTATATGGAGGGGGAAAACATATCAAATTTGTTGGCCGTAGGCATGGGAAAAGATACACTCAGAGTTTTAAAAATGGAGTACAGTTTGATTATTAGGTGAATCTATCTGCTATTTAACCTTCTCTTAAAATCTCTTTTAGCAGCTAAAGTAAGGGGAACAGATGGATCTTATTAGAAAGGAAGCTCCGCTTCGTTTGTATCGCAAAAGCCACGTCAAACATCCCTCTTGGCTGTTTCTTTTTTTGGTGGCAATTGTTCCCTTAGTTTTACTATTTAGTTACTTAAAATATTTTAGTTCTGGATCGATATTATCCGTTCCTTAGAAACAGCAAAGATTTGGTGGTTTTATTTTTTTGGCGTTAGATCTTTTATTTAAAAAAACAGCTTCTCGGCTGAAATCAAATGGGTTGTTTATGAGTCCAAGACAGTTCATCGGTGGAGTTCAATGAGAGAAACGTGCAAAAATTAAGGACTGTCGTGCCCGCCTCATTTTTATTTTTTTCAATTTCAAATCGGGGCTCGTCAGAATTTCACCCTTTGTCATTGATCATGTGTGACGTTGTCATAATTCCAGCGATTCCTTCATTGCTCTTTTGCAGGATTCGCTGCACCCGTCTGGCGTGGCTTTTTTTTTTTTTTTGCTGGGGGGGGGGGAGGGCATCGGGAGTCGTGTGGTGGCATCGTGTTCTCTCTACGTGGGCTCCAGTCTGCCCCACCACCGCCACCCCGTCTCTCCCCCGCTCATGGCTTCTGCAATGCGGTGGGTGTGGTTATATAGTAAATTGTAGATCTGGACCTCTGCAGTGGAAGCGCTACCTCCTCCTTTTTGCATTTCCAATCCCGAGGCCCTTGTCGCTGTTGTGCATTTCGGCTGCAGAGTGAAGTTTAAAGTTGAGAAAGAAGGCTCCTGCGGACTTGACTGGAAAGATCGAGGGAAGCAGCTGGTATTAATCAGACGTATAGGATGGGGGGAGGAAACTAGAAGGAAAGCAAAAGAAGCAGGCAAACTTGTAAGCTGAGAATCAACATATGGTGCATTGTCTTTAAATCGTGGTGCTGTTTGAAAGTGTTACTTTCCTGGTTTTTGGGTGCAACTTTCTTTAAAAAAAAACCCTGATGCCTGGTTGATGATCATTGACTATTTGATTGCAAATAGTGAATTCTGCATATTTTGAGAGAAATGCTAAATGTAAAGTAGTTGTCCATATGCACATACAAAGTAATGAAGCTATTTAACATTCTTGTGTGATCTGTTGCAACATTTTCTGTTAAACATATTTTGATTCTATTTTACATTTCTGAGAAAGTTTGAATTTTAAACTTGTTTGTGCATAGGGTTCTCTATTCATGCCATTCTGCAGTGACATTTCATTGCAAAATACACAGTATAGTTTGCAGCCTTTTATTACTTTGTTTTGTCTTTGAATTATTAACTACTGTATGTCAGTTGATAAATGATACCAGTTAAATATGTAGGATAATTGTGCAATACATTAAAATGGCATTTTGCTAGCCTTTTAATGATTCAATTGACATTGTTAATACTGTTCTAAAAAGTGAAGAATTGTTATAGGACATAGGTAATTTACTTATATAGACTTGGGCTTTTATTTAAATTCTATTTGGACTTAGTGCAATTTATAAAGGAGCGTTGGAATAGATACAACATGGCTTTTGCTTTTCATTTATATTTGATTGGATTTTATTCTATGTCATCTTGTATTTGGCTTAGCGTAGAAGTTCTTAACATAAGCAAGTATGTTAACTTAACCTTTTGCTAACTCTGCTATCCACATCTTCCATTGAATTCCCCTTAAAATATATATGGCTCTATTTAATTTAATGCACTTTCTTTTAGACAAATAAGTATAAGTTAGCTTTAATTATTTTAAATAAAATTGTTTAATATAATCTGGAGTTGAGTTGGAAGTAAAACATCTAATGTGAAATACGATTTCCTTTCCTAACCTGATAGAGGCATTCAGCCATAATTCCTATTATCTTCCATTAACAAGACTATGATGAATGAGGATGATGGAAATTGTGGTCAAACAGTTCAACATAACATATTGGTAAAGCACAATGTAAAGGAAAACTATTTTTAATGAAATAAAGTGCAATAGCTGCTTTTTTGTTTTATTTTATTCTGACTTTCTTTAGAAAGCATGATTGTCAGCAAAGGTAATCTGATTCTTTTACTAGTAAAGACAGCAGTATGTGGTTTCAGGGAGAACCATAGTCTTGTCATAGTTTGTTTTGTTTTTACAAGTGCTTTGACTGGATTTGTTTCTGAATGATTACACCTAGTTATTATGGAAAGTGAAAGTTTACAGAATGTACTGCTTCCATTGTGCCTGCCCTAAGAAAGGTCACTGATGGCCCTCTTATTTTTGTAGTGTCATGCTTTGAAGAGAAAGGGTGGAGACTTTGGAAAAAAAATTGGAATTGTAGCAATGAAGTCTTAATACTGCTTTGGACATGACATCACTTTGGCTCAAGAAAATTAGGGTGGGGCCGTGAGACTGTCTGGGCTATCATAATAAATCTAATAAATAAGATTACAGTTGTCTTGGCCTTTCAGGTCTGTATGTGTTTAGAAATAAAATGCCAAAAAACAGATGCTATGCTATTCCTCATTTATTTTCTCCAATAATTGTCCCCAATAATATTATATAAACTTATTTGACAGTATATTTGTGCCAATGTTAATGCACCTTGTGCGTGTCTACGCAGAAGAATGACCCCCCACATGCCCAGTTGGATTTATACTTAGGTAAATGTATTTTTCATGATAATCTAGAAATGCTAATTTTTAAAATATGTGAATATTTGCTAAAATTAATTCAAACATTATTCCTCAATATATCCTAATTTGAGCGTTATTGTAAAAAGGCAAGAGAAGGTAAGAGTGTGAGATAGATTATTGCTGGTGCAAAGTACACAGAACAAGATTAAATATGATTCATAACTTGGGATCAAATAAGTATATGGCTGTTTTATAGCATTAAAAGTATTAAAGTAGTATGGAGGTAATTATGAGTTCACTCAACAGATAATGTCAATCATATTTGTAACACTGCAGAATTCACTATGCAAGTTTAACAAGTCTAATCCAATCAAATAAACTTCAGCCTCAATAATATTTTATATATGGACTCTGAAGACTGTCTATCAGATTTATATCCCCCTACCTTCTTAACTCACCTAAAGTTACTCTGGGTAATACAGAATAATCAGATAAAATAACAAATGTAAAAGCAACAGGTATAAAGTATAAAATTCCATATCAATAAATATCATAAAAACCAAAGATGCAATCCTAGATGAAGGGAAGATAAGAATGGCATCTCAACAATGGAGCCATCAAGGCAAGTCGTTGATTCCTTTGGAAATCCCAGGCCTGATAATATAACCAGATCTTCAAGGTCTTTGAATATAGAAATTTATAGACCTAATCTAATTTTTGGTGTGAAGGATGTTCTATATCAGGAGTGTCAAACTCAAAACCTAAGGGCTGGATTTGACCAATGGGGTGATTAGACCTGGCCCACAGGGCTGTCCTGGAAACCGGAAGCATTGGCCCACAGTGCCTAGGCCAGCAAAAACAGAGCTTGCGAGGGACCTCCCGGGCTCCATTTTCTCTGGGAGAAGGAAGGATGTCGAGCTGGCCATGCCCACTCCAGCGACACTCACTCAGCCTTCTGTGGTCAAACAATCCTGATGTGGCCCTCAATGAAATTGAGTTTGACATCCCTGTTCTATAGTGGATTTCCCATAAGAGGAGGCACATGTAGGTTCCCTAGCCCATGGTACCCATAGTATTCCTTCTCTGCCAGATCTAATGACACAGGCTGAAACAATCCCTCAATCAGGTTCATATCCAAGGAAACAGAGAAATAAATTTTGAAAATTGTTAATTGTGAACTTGCAAGATGCCATGTGATTGTACATCTGTCAGCATTTCAAAATATTTTCCCAAGCCGTTAAACTCCGTTTGACACAAGTTGAAATAAACACTACAAGTACAACTGTGCAAATACTATTTTGCATCTGTGTTAAACATAAGTCATCCTTAGCCCACTAGATTGTGTGAATTCTGCAGAAATATTGATAAATTGTTTTCACCAAAAGCACGCAAGCTGAGAAAACATCAAGAAACTTACCTGGGAGTGGGAAAAAATTTGCAGAAATTAAATTTCAGACTAGGAAGTCATCGTTTGTTTTTCTTTAAACTTTAGGCTTCCTACTTTTATTTTACAGAACATTTAAAACATTCTAGTTATTTAATGATTTTTTTTGCAGCTAAATATTTTTGTTCATGTTTGAGGAAATAACTGACAATGGAGCAATTTGCAAAATTGGATGTGCCCTCTATTTGTCAGCTACACAAGACACCTCAATTTTATTTCTTCATCTGAAGGAAAAAGGAAAAAGTTTTAACTTTGATGCCACAATTTTATCATTTTAAAAGAACATCCGATTACATAGGTTTTATTATTAAGTGTTAACCTCTGATAACTTGAAAATGACTTCAGTAGACATGTAATGACAAAAGTCTTGCTTCCTAGTATTTTTGACATATGTTAGAAGGAAGAAAAGTAGGCTGCAAGAAGGCATCATATGGCTCACCCATATGGTCCCTGGCGAGGACTGTCCTGCAGACTTATTGTTCTAAGCCTTGCCATTAGCAGTCATTGTCATAATGATATTCAAGGAACAACTTGCCAAGAAGTGTAAGGAGCAGCTAAAAATAAATAATAATTTGAGACAGCTTTACTATATCTGAATGAATCTTCAGTGTTCCTCCATATAAATAGATTTTTTGCTCTATCACTTAAGTCTACAGTACAACATTGGTCTGTATCAACAAATCAGGTCATTGTGAACTTTTAGATAAATCAAGGCTAATAATCAAAATATAGCATCAAATTGGTTAAATTTTATGTTCCAGTTTGTGATGACAGCTCAATCAAAGGTGTGAAATGGATGTTAGAAACTTGCTGCTTACATAAATTTGGTCAAATCTTTTAACTTCCCCCTATAAATTACATGTGATTTACATGTCATAGCCAAATACTGTATGTTGTCTTCTGTGTAATAACTTTTTCTCATGTGAATTTTTAGAAAACGTACGAGCTATTCAATCTGGCAACACTTTAGTCTTAAAGAGCGTAACACTGTATGTCCAGAGGTGAATAAAATAAATATATTTACATTGCCTACTCATTCCATGTGTATTTCTCCCCAAAACTAAATGTTTACCATTTCGATTTTTAATGAACCCATTGCAATACCAACAATAAATCTTGTCAAAACTTGTTGCCTAATATGTTACTCAGTAAAAAAAAATCTGAGTTCTAAGAGAGTGGGCTCAGGGAAATCTCATATTTAAATTCTCATCTTTATAGTTTCTAAATCACACTTTCCTTTTGGGTTTGTTTGTGTGAGATCACAGTTTAGACTGGCAGTTGGTAACTTGTTCACTGTTGTCATTTTTAAAAACGTTAGTACTTTCATCACTCACTTCCATATATCAAAGAACCAGATTTTTGTAGTAGGCAGCAAGCAGACTGATTAGCTCACTACCAGTGATCGTTTCTGGCTTGTATAGCTGGTTTGCTTTGAACACCCAGGAGCTGATTTGGGTTGGGTCTAGTCTAATCAGCTAACTGACCATGAATGTGGAGAGACGGCAGAAGCATGAGAATGAAGTGAGGTGAACTGGTGAGTAAACTTTGGCTGGTGACTACAGGGAAGCTGGGACAAATCAGGTAGTAGATTTTTATAGACAACCATTTGGGAATCACTACCTTTGATCATGTATGTTATGTTAATTTAGATAATTAAATAGTCTTATAGTCTTTGACTTGTTATAAGTTGAGGTACTCACATGACCAGAAACAATTTTCTAGTTTTTTCGCTGAGATCATTAAACACCAATCATTAAGTGAATTGCGGTCATGTACTGCAGACTGCTGCAATGAGTCATACAGTTGGCCTGTTCAAGATATGGCCACGTGATCTTGGGGGCACTGTACGGCCACTTAACCATGGTCAAGAATGCTTTATGGGCCACAAAACACACATTCCATGGCTGTCATAACACAAAATGATTGTAAAATGACACTTTGTATGTCAAGAACTACTTGTACACGTTTCTTTCGAAGATGTTTTTAAAATTTAGTTTTATGTCTCAATTGTAAGAGCTCTTATAATTTGGATTGGTGGTGGTGGTGGTGATGATGAATTTCTTTTCTGCGTTCCATCTGTCTCTTTTTATTCCTACTAGAGAAAACAACTAAAGTATACTAATTTGCCTCAATGCATCCATGTAACTGTAATTGAGGGCAGATTTGAACCAATTTTGTCCCTTAATCATTATTTTATAGTTGTTCCACAGGGTGACTTGTTTCTACACCGAGGATTTAAGTAACTGGAAAGGCTTCTGCTTACATAAGATACTAAGTCAGCTGATCCTCAATTATCCTTCCCCACAACCTTAGCTGTTAACCACTTCTGTATTCTAAATTGCTCTAAAAAAGCAAAACCCAACTCTAAGGTTCAACTTTTCTGAGATCATGAGTAGGATTGTAATAAGGAGGCTGCATCACTTATAGGGTAGTTCTTGGACAAATGGGAATACTTTGTCCTGGTTTTGAGCCACTGTCAAAGGTACTTTTGTCTTGTTCTTGAGCCATTGTCACATGTACTTCTTAGCCTGTCTTGAGCTGCTGTCAAATAGGGTTTTGGTTCTGCTTCGGGTTGTCACTTCTGCTGTTTATTTGCTGGCACACTTTGAGTAAACAATTAATGACAGGGAAAAAACTGATGTGCAAATACTAACCAACACTTTACTTGCTGATGGCTCATGGATGGGTAGAGGGGATGAAGGCAAAGAAGTGGCAGCAGCAACTATGGGTAGGAAGAGATGGGATTATTGTTGGGAAGACATAGGGAGATAGAGAAACACACCGGACGTATACGCACATATACAGTATATTTATTTGTTTGGCAATGTTAAATGTGTATCTGAGTTTCATGCTTTAGCCAATCACAATTAAAAATGAAAGAAAGATTATACTTTTCTTGGGTATAACTCTTATTCTACAGTATACGGTGAGGTTCATTTTCAGTTAAATCTGCTTAAGGCCACATTATACAATAAATTGCTATATATCTACTTCATGGTAAAGCTTAAGAAATTATTGTAAAAGACCTTAATACCTGTGTAAAGTTTAAGTTTTGATTTTTTTTCCTAAGCTGGAGAAAAAAATGAATACCAAGGGTTATCCCTAAGTGACTGTGTGATTTATACCAAACAGTTGGTATGACAGTTGGGGGAATATGATTTATATCTAACAATTGGTTAAACTCCTTGTAAACTGCTGACAGTTTTTGGAACCTTGACATTTTGTACTTTTGAACAGACTATAAAATATTGTCATTGATAGATGAAAGGAAATATGTTTGTAGTCGAGATTGGAGGGGGGGGGGGAGACACATGGAAATATAGCATCCTTCAGTTCTGTTGTAGACTTTTCAGACAAGTTACTTATTTTTCACAGAAGAATAGTGTTTGTTTTTTGTTTTGTTTCTGATGTTTTTCTGTGCTCCTAAGCCAAAGGTTTTATTTGAAAGCAGCAGCATATTGAGACAGAAGTACCAAAACATTGCCCAGGTGCTTAGTGACTGGCATATATTTATGATGATTGCAATGACCAGAATCATGTGATCACTATTCACAACGCTCCCAGTTAGCTTTCAACCAGCAAATTAAATGGGAGAAACTTTAGTTTTTTTAATGACTGTATGATTCATTTAACAAGTAAAGTGATTTGCTTAACAACTGGCAAAAATGTCATTAAATGAATGGTTGTAAGTTGAGAGCTAACTTATTATAGTATAACTCAGAAAATTATATTTAAATAAAATTTGCATAGAGTTGCACTAGAACTGTGATGGCAAACCTATGGCACATGTGCTACAGGTGGCACGTGAAACCATATCTGCAGGCACACGATCCATTACCTTAGCTCAATGCATACTGGCTAGCTGATTTTTGGCTCGCTGGCACTCCCCTGCCAAGCACTCGCCTACAGGCACATGTGGAGCCTCTGGGAGGATATTTTTGGTCTTTGGAGGGCCTCCTGGGGCATGGGGGAAGCCATTTTCACCCTCCACAGGCTCCAGGAAAGCTTCTGGAGCCTGTGGAAGGTGAAAAATAGGCCTATTTAGGCCCACAAAAAGTCAGGAAATGGTCTGTTTCTGGCCTCCGGAGGGCCTCCAGGAGGGTGGAGGAGGTCATTTTCGCTCTCCGGAGGCTTCAGGTAGGTCTGCTAGTCCCAAAACGGGGCACAGAGGGTTCATGAGTGGGGAGACATTGAATTATGGGTGTAGATATGCTTGCTCACAACCCTCCCTTGCACTCCTGCTTTTGGTACACGATGGCAAAAAGGTTACCCATCACAGCACTAAAGAATCCTTGTACAGGTAGTCCTCAACGTTTGAACAAAAGTGAGCCCAAAATCATGTGACAGTTCTTAAGTGACCTTTGCCCCATTTTATCACCTTTCTTGCCACAATTGTTAAGTGAATCAATGCAGTTTGATAATTAGTAACTTGGTGTTAATGAATCTGGTTTCCCCACTGACTTTGCTTGTCAGATGATTGCAAAAGGGATCACAGCAATAGTCAAAAGTGTGAACCAGTTGCCAAGCACCTGATTTTTGATAACATGATTATGAGGATGCTGCAAAGGTGGTAATTCTGAAAAATGGCAGCAAGTCACTTTTTTCAGTGCCGTTGTAACTTTGAATGGTCAAGACTCAAGAAATGCAGGTGCATGTGGAGGCTGTATTGATCGGCTTCGCGCTATCCATTCTGCCCCCACCTCTTCTTCTTCGGTGCACTTTATGGCTGCCGGATTTTTTCCTTGGAAATCGAAACCACTTTAATTCTTGTCGCCATTTTGGGATGCGTAGTATATTTACTTTCATTTTCGATTCTGATTGCCATCATTTCTGCCTATCTGCAGGTTTTCCGTAACGGCAGCAATTGGAAGTAATAGCTAAATGGCAGATCACAGTCATTCTCTCCCTCCCTCCCAGGGACATGGAGAACAAGCACCAGCCACAAAGAAGGGTAGATCCCAACCCAAAAATGCTAGTACCAAAGCTAAAACCTCTTCCAAAGCCATATCAGCATCGGATAAGGATGCTATGAGACGACAAAAAAGCACTAGAAAACCAGTTTCAAAAATCTCAACAAAGAGTTGAAAGCCAAAAGGCTTTAAGCCCAGCCAGCAGTATCACTTCTAATCGTAACACACAAGTGATTACTGAAGCACAGGTTCATCATTCAGAAACCTTTAATTGGTCTCCCTCTAATTCTAATGCTGAGCAGTAAGATTGCAATGTCCCAGATTGCAACATATAGCAGGGAAGACAGACTAATTACAAATCAGTCATCAAAGGGGCCAACTGCCACCTTCAGCCCCACTGCTGCAGGGCTTCGTTCAGAGGTAGATTCAGGATCTCCCTTATCCAAATAAATTAAAGACATGATAGTACTTACCACGTCACAAGGCATAGACACGGCCCTCAACCAAAGAGGAATCACGTGTTTCCACTAAGAGAAAGGAGAGAGATGAAGAGCCTCAATCTCCCTGCCATTCTCAAAACGGTGATTTTTCCTTCACGGGGGCAGAGGAAAATTTGGATTACAACTTTTCTGAAGATGAGGGGGTCACTGAGGACAAACTATCAGGTGCCTGCCTATTTAAATTTGAATTATTTAAAACCATATTAGCCAAGGCCACTGCCAATATGGGGGCTCTGAAAGGGCAATCAGAGGGATCCACGGACCCTCTAGATCCTGATGCGCTGGTCTTCACAGAACTTCATTCTGTCCCATCACCCAAATTATTCATTGATATTATTCAAAGACAATGCTCTCATCCCGGGGCAGTACCCGCATCTAGTAGCATGGACAAAAAAATATATCCAGTGGAAAAGCAACTAGAAGACCTCCTTGCCCTACCTCCAGTGGATATTCCTCTAGCTACGCTAGGTACTTCCAGAGTAGTACCATCGGATTCAACAGATGATCTCAAGGTTGAGGATAAGAGGGCAGAATTGACCATTTGCAAGACTCATCATGCAGCTTCCTGGGCTATTAGAGCAGCCACATCAGCTTCCTTTTTTGCTCGAACATCTTTGATTTGGCTCAGAAACATACAACGCAGAACACCTGCAGGTGATGTTCGTTTGCACCAAGATATCAGCAAACTAATTGCAGCGGCAGAATTCTCAGCTGACGCAACTCTCAATTCAGCTAAGTTTGCTTCACGTGCATTAGCTTCTAATGTTGCTTCCAGTTGCCTTTTGTGGCTACATCATTGGCAAGCTGATATGAGAGCAAAATAGCGCTTAACCACGGCTCCCTTCAAGGGCGATGCCCTCATTGGAGAGGCTCTGGAACCTGTACTTGTAGAAGGGAAAGACAAGAGGAAAACGCTCCCTCACGCTCAATGGAGAACTGACAGGCGTTCTTTGCTGCCATATCGCAGACCACCATTTCGTAGCCACGATACAGGTTATCAGTCAGGATACCAGAATACTGGCTACCACAGAAACTATCAGTCAACTTGGGACAGATCACAGGACAGGCAGTCCTTTTGAGACCGCAACAGGCAACAACAATCCAAACGACCATAACATGGATCCAATTCCTGACCCTACCGTAGAGGTAAATGACTTGGAAGTTCCGGGTCACATAGGGGATTGTTTAGCCAACTTTGTAGACCACTGGTCTCTCACGACCTCTGACAAATGGGCTCTCTGGACTGTCTCCCTAGGTCTCACCCTCGAATTCAGTTCAGAACCCTCACGCAGGTTCACACAGGTCCAGTTTCCCAAAATTCTACCAAGAGAAATCAGATGGCAACCGAAATATAACACTTGTTAGGTATTCATGCTATTGAGCTTGTGCCTCAGGATCATCAAAGTTCTGTCTTCTATTCCATACTCCTCTTCATAGACAAGAAATCCGGGGCCTGTCGAGCCATTCTGGATCTGAAACAATTGAATCAGCATATTCAATACAGGCAGTTCAAGATGCAATTCCTATGCACCATTCTCGGCAGCATAAGACAAGGGGATTACCTCACATCACTGGATCTTTGGGAGGCGTACCTGCACATTCCCATCAGACCATCATACCGCAGATATCTCAGGTTCTGTTATGCCGGAGTCCATTATCAATACCGAGCTCTTCCCTTCGGTCTCTGATCCACCCCTCACACCTTCACTAAGCTCCTAGATGTGGTGGCAGCACATCTACGTGCATTTCCAATCCGGATACAGTGTTACCTGGATGATATTTTGATTCAATCATCATCCATGCACCAAGCAACAAGGGATCTTCAACTCACCATTCAGACTCTATAGAGTCACGGATTCACTGTCAACTTGAACAAGAGTCACACTCTTCCATCAACCTCACTAGTGCATCTCAGAGCTCGAATAGATACCAGAAGTTGTTGGGTCTTCCTATCTCAGGACCATCTACTCAGCATCAGGTCCATGGTAAGACGAGTCAAGGCCAGGAATCAAGTACCCATGGTTCTGCTATCACAACTTTTGGGGAAGATGATCTTCTGCCTCTTCATTGTGCCCTGGGCACGTCTGCACTCGCGGCAACTTCAGTGGTTGCTCCTTCCAAGTCAACGGGCTCGACAAAGCAATTCCACGAGACTGCTACGAATTCCCAGTCAGGTCGCCAAATCGTTAACATGGTAGCAATCCAAGGCAATAGAAAAAGGTTGTTATTTCAGCCTTTGAGCCCAACCGCATCTTGATCACCACGGATGTGAGTCTCTTCGGTTGGGGTGCTCACCTCAAGGATCAGGTAACCCAGGGTCGCTGGACGAATCATGATCTACAAAACGACATAAATTGGCTAGAATTGAAAGCCGCATGGTTGGCACTCACACTTTCAACCTCTCTTACAAGGCAAACAGGTTCTGCTCCTAATGGACAACATCACAGCCAAAGCCCATGTGAACCGTCAGGGCGGCACCAAGTCCCGACAACCGATGAAGGAAGCACATTCCTTGGGAGTCTGGGTTATCCATCATCACATCTCAGGCACCGACAATACCACAGCAAATTGGCTCAGCAGAAGCACAATCAATCAGGCCGAGTGGAAACTACGCCCACGACTGTTCCAACAACTGTCCCACAAATTCCTCTCATAGATCTATTCGCATGCCCATCAAATGCTCAGCTGAGTAGATTCTTCACCAGATTTCATTGCTCATCAGCAGAGGGCACAGATGCTCTTTGCTCTCCCTGGCCTCCAGAACTTCTTTACGCCTTTCCTCCAATTCCATTGATTCCGAGAGTTATCCAGAAAATTCTGGAGGAGGAAGCAGACATAATTCTTGTGACTCCCTACTGGCCCAGACGCAGCTGGTTTGTCGACTTGATGGACCTATCAATAGACCTATCAATAGACCCTCCATGGAAAATACCTCCAGACCAAGTATCTCTCATCCAGGGGGCCATCATCCATCCCGAACCTCAATGGATTCAGTTGGCCGTCTGGAAATTGAAAGGGACATACTAAGAGAAGAACTGATTCCGGGGGATGTAATACCTGTCATCTTGGCTGCACGTCACCTCTCAACAACACACATATACGATGCCACGTGGACTGCCTTTCGACGTTGGTGTTCAAAAAGGAATCTGGAACCCAGACATGCCACAGGTGCTGGGTTTCCTACGCGCGGGATTTGATCAGGATCTGGCTACCAACATGTTGAGAAGACAGGTGGCTGCACTGTCTACCATCATTCCCGGTGCTGGCAATTATCTTCTATTACATTACCACCGAATTCTCAGTTTCCTACGGGGGGCTTCAATCACGTGCCCTCCCACAATTCACAGATTCCCTTCATGGGATCTGACCTTTGTGCTACAGTCCCTCACATCAACTCCATTTGAGCCTCGACTCTTATCAGTCGAAAACACCTTTCCTTCAAGGTTGAATTTCTCATAGCCGTCATATCAGCCAGGCGTGTTTCTGAGTTGGCAGCACTATCAGTCAGACCAGATCTCTGCATTTTTCATCTTGACCATGTCACTCTTCGCTTGGATCCCACCTTTCTTCCTAAAATCAATTCTCTCTTCCATAGAGCCAAAGAATTAAACCTACCATCCTTTTGTCCTAATCCCCGGCACTACAGGGAAATGGCACATGTTGGATGTACAAAGAGCGTTATGTAAATATATTAACAGAATGGTTTCCATCAGACAGACGGAATCCTTATTCGTTTCATTTCAACCCAATTCATTGGGTACAAAGGTTTCATCTTCCACCATTGGATGCTGGATTAGAGCTTGTATTTCCCTTACATACGAACAACAAGGTCGTACAAGATCTCGTAACATCACAGCTCATTCAATTCGTAGTGCAGCAACCTCAGTGGCCTGGGCCAAACAGGTGTCAATTCTTGAAATTTGCAGGGCCGCCATCTGGTCCTCACCCTCTTCGTTCATTCAAACCTACAAGATTGATAAGTTCACAGCAGCTGAAGCTGCCTTTGCCCTCCGGGTGTTGCAACATGTTCTACCTGTTGCTAGTTCAATGGAAAATGACTCAGTCCACCCTAGGGATATTTAGCTTGGGTATATCCCACTGCTTTGGACTCTCCAAGAAGTGTGCTGGAGAATAAACATTGTCTTACCTGAAGTTCTTTCTCTGCACTCTGCAGGAGAGTCCAAACCCCTCCCTAGGCCGACAGTTTGCAGGGCCTTATTGTTTTGGTTATATGGTTGACATTGTTTATTATCTCATGTTTGTCAAGTTCTTTCGGCTACAGTTATCGTTAATGAACTGGCTCAGGACAGGAAAAGGAGGAGCCTGTTGAATCTCTGGCCAACAGGATTCAGTTATCACCCATTGCTTTGGACTCTCCTGCAGCGTGCAGAGAAAGAATATTCAGGTAAGACAACGTTCATTTTTGCCCAGAAAGTTGGCTTGGTTTCATCTGTCATTGCATCTTTTGAATTTGACCTAATAATAACAAACGGTAATAAAATAAAAAGCTTCAAGTTGTCACTTCAAAGAGGTAGGACCAAAACATACAAACAAAATACAGCTACAACAGATAACTGTATCTTTCTTCCTCTAAAAATAACGCTGGAGTTACTCACTTTTACTAAACAAGTGTTTCTCAGCACCAGCAGCTTTAATACTTGTAGACTTGATCTGCCAGATTCACCACCCAGCATGCTGTGGATACAGGAAGTGAAGTCTTCACATCTTGAAGTTGCTGAGGTTGAGAAACATTGGACTATGCCATTGCTTGTCATTAGCTTCTTCCCACTTTGAAGCCCTTTATAAATGTTGCACTTCAACTCTCTAGGAAGTGACACAATAAATTTTAAGGAATTTTGGCAAGGGTCACATGTTTTGTTTTGCTTTGATTCCCTTTATTTTGCTTTGCTCTATATTCCTATCCTGAAATGGAGTTGAATAGAAGTTTCCCACATACCAATGTATTGACAAGTTGGCCATCGTTTTCCTGGACAGTAATGATTATATTGATACATCTCTAAAGGTGAAGAAGGCCCTCAATAGTGATTTTGTCTTACACAAATGTACATGGGACTGGGGGTTTCAATTAGCAACTCTATTCACTATCGTTACTGATTATGACATAGCCCAGATCACTTGGGGGCGATTACTATACTAGACCCAATATACTCTACAGAAAAAATAACAGAGCTTGCTAATTATTAACTTTATGGCTTTTTGAGGCTAATAACCAAATTGTATGCTAAGCATGAGACAAAAGTGCTCCAAGATGGAGTGGAACTTATTGACACAATTGGAGATGAACAAGTGGATTTAATAGAGGAATTCAACTACAGATCACATTCTTGTAGTTAATTGTTCAGTGGAGATATATATTAATAAATTGAAACCAGCCTTACATGTCGGTTTCTTAGATTTCAAGTTAGTCTTTGAGTCTGTATTCAGAAATAACTGAGGGGAAAACCCCCTCAAAAATATGTCGCTCCATAGAGAAGGGGTCTCCAAACTTGGCAACTTTAAGACTTGTGGACTTCAACTCCCAGAATTCTTCAGCCAGCTTTGCTTACCCCTGACATAGATATTTTCTTTTCCTGATGCACAACTGATACCTATTTAAGAACTTTTCCACACTGCAGTGTTCAACTGCTTGTCTCTGTGTAGAAATAAACTATGAATTAAAATAGCTTAATCATTCCTTTTTTTGAATTTCAGTCCTTTCCTTCTTTTTGGTACTGCCCAGGAATTCTGGTCAGAAAATTCCTGATAGTGGATTTCCCTGTTTTACTTCCCTCCTCTCCCCCTTCCTCTATGACGGTTGACTTTCCATTCTGTGAGCATATCTTTTGAGAGATAGTTGGGGTAGTGTAGGGTAAAGTAACTCTTCCAGTACTGAATCAGGAGAGGAAAAGGGTACAGATTTTCGTTGCAGGCAGCTCAATACTATATGAAAGGCCCATCAAAGAGTGGGAAAGGGAGGGAGGTGAAGCACTCACAGAACACAACTCACCCACCAATTGGAGTGAACTCATTTAAGTAAGATGGAACTAAGTGCAGCAGAATTGCTTTGCTCACACCAGCAAAGTAGAAACAGTACTGTTAATATGGAGCAGAGATGAACTTCCCAGTAGCCTAGCTAGGAGCTAAAGACAACCGTCAGTCATTTCTGTTCTCCTGAAATGGTACATAGCTTGTCCTCATTCTGTGGCAGGCTGGAAATGCAGATTAGTCCTATTAAGGGAGATCAAATCCACAAGATTTCTCTCAGAAAATACACATACACACAGAGAGAGGGGAAGGGGGTAAGGCAGGAATCTATTTGGTCTGTTTAACTTCTGCACTGTCACCCGTTTGGCTGACCCTGTGGCAGAATCTTCAGTCGTCTGAAACGTCCACGTTTCCAAAAGTGTAAAACGTAATATTCGCCTATTGAATGCATGGATGCACCCATCATCTTGCATACCGCCACTGAGATCAAGAGTAGTAGACTCTTTAGTATTGAAGGCAGGGTAAACTGGTGGTTAATTTGCAAAATAGAAACAAAACTTATGGTACAGGTCCTTAACTCGTGACCACAATTGGGAACAGGATTGCCAGTGTAAGTTGATGTGGTTATAAAAGGAGATGTCACATGACAACACCAATTTGTGACGGCGATCCCAGTATTCTCTGTTGCAGTTGTTAACAGAGAATTGTGGGTCATTACGTGAGTACCCATTACAATCGGTCCTTCTCAGTCCAAACCCTCAAAAAGGTAAGGTACTCCCCCCTTCCACCTACATTCTCACCCTCACTGCCAGTTTGGTCACTGCACACTGCCTTACTTCATAAAGCTGCACAAAGACAGCACAGCTTTCTGATGACAGTGTTATCTTTGGAAAGAAAGGGGTGGGGAGTAGGAAATATTTGCCAGAAAAACTGGGTCAAAAAAGGAGACAGCAGAAGGTGAAAGGTCAGTGCAGGAATTGGAAGAGAAGGCAGCTGCATGAATGAATGGTTTCTTGAGCTATGGCAAACAGTGGGGCTGCTTGCTGTTCTGCAAAGCAGAATACAGGGTTACCAAAAGGGAAAATATGCTGGTATGGGAGATAGGTGGTACGGAGAGTTGGAGGGGGTTTCTTGTCTTATTGAGGCGCAGGGCTGGAAGAGACCAAGGTTGTTTTTTTTTACCATTGTTCTATTTAGTGCAGAGGTCTTCAAACATGGCAGCTTTAAGATTTGTGGACTTCAACTCCCAGAATTATCCAGCCAGCAAAGC